>JALJCO010000001.1:0-10300 GCA_023101725.1 Atherinomorus stipes
GTTTCCCAGTTAAGATTCTTCTTTGGATTAAAGAAGGCCTCAAGGGAAGCTCTTCCCAACAAAGGATCGCAAAGATACGCCCGTTTCCCTGATTGCTTCTTTCGCGCGTTCTTATTTCCTGAGAAACGTCTTTGCTACGCTACATCTTAAGAAGGTCCTAACAGAAGCTATCCACTTCCGGGGGTGCTGAAAAAAAAGCAGTCGAGGGTCAGGTATATCGATCAACACCATTCCATTTTTAGTGTGGAGGTTATTTTCCGCACCGCTGATATTGAGCCCATTTATACGTTTATGTGTTTGTGCAAAGAAGATAAACTGTTAAAAATATGCATGTGATTACCAGTGATTGCAAATATTCATTGAAAAGCTCATTGTATATTGTGTAATTGGCCAAATTGTGCTAAACAGGTGTAGGCGATTGGAAATTTACAGATGCCCCATAAATAATGGTCATTTGACGCTACCTTTGTTGACGTAATGGCTGAAGGGAACCCCACCAAGAGGATTCCCTGAAACATGCGTGTGTGTCATATCGATGCTCAGTAGTAGAATCGGGAAACGGTGGCTAGGTGATTGAAACACTGAGAAAAAGGGTAACATTTTCTTGTTCGCAAAAAAATAGATCAACTCCTGGAACTCCTGACAAGCTTCAGCCAAAAACGATATGCACCAAACTTTCAAAAACTTTTTGTCGGGTTACTGTTGTCTGGGGAAATCTTGGAGGATGTAATCACCTACACACATCTTATGTTAAATGAGCTCCACATGGCAGCATTTGGTAAATGGGGCGACATACTGTATCTGGTGTGCGTAAAGTGTGCGTCCAGGATGACGCACGTGCATTTAATAAACAGTAATCCTGAAAATGGTTGATGTGACTTAATAAAGAATGGCTTGTTCTGCCACTCACTCGTGCCCAATTCTTCAAAGGCCTGCGTAAACGCAAAGTAATGGGAATGCTCCACATATTACACTGAGAGGTTGTGTTTGCCATTTTTGAATCACTGCTTAGTGCCACCTATGATTTTTAACATGACGTTTGTGCTGAGGTTGGCAGAGAAAGGTAGTCAGGGGGACCTAAATAGGTGGTTCGGGTGGTACAGAAGTGTTTTATAGTTCAATATCAAAGTGTGGCCGGAGGGGGTGGTTTGGTGACTGGAGGGGGTGGTTTGGTTTGGTTCTCTGCACAGACATCTGATGCGGGTCTGATATGGGTATGCGTAAATGGCCATGCTTTTATTGAGCGAAGCAGGTGCATCTCATCATGAACAGCTGACAAATGCGTAAATATGACGTGAGTCCTCATAGATTGCGTATAATTTGCGTACAATTCCTACCGCAATGTTTTTGTTTCTGTGGTTGATACACACAGGCCTATCTTGCCATAATGATTAAACTTAACCACAATATTTTCTGTCATTCACTCGGTAACTACAGTTTTCTTCCATCATAGATGATTGACATTATGACATGAGTGAGAAAACATGACTCAAAATACAACAACTGATCCGTGAATACGTCCATTTTTAATAATTTCCATTTTCTACTTTTTTTTCATGGGAAATAGTATCGTTTCCAAAAGTGACCAGTAGATGGGCCTGTTGTTCCCTTAGCAGGGGGGAACGTTAAAGAAGGTTCGAAAGAGTGGGTCTGGCCGCTCCTGAAAATAAAGAAGCTCCTGAGTTAAGAGCGCATCTGGGAAACGCAACGTCCAAACAAGGCACCTTTAAGAAGTGACTTAAGAAGGACCTCAGCGTTAAGAGTGTCTTAACTAATCTGGGAAACGCGGCCAATATCTGCTCAAAATCAGTTACTCTCGTCAAGATAATGCCAAATTCAGATTTTTGTTTATATGAAATTGTTGACGTGGGTTCCCGATTTGGCAATAATCCAGGCCGAGCCGGGTTACGGGTGTTGGTGGTTTATTGTGCCCGTTACTTCCACCTCGTGTTCAACAGTGCAGACGTGCAGAAATCGTCATGGCAGGACATTATGTACATATTTACAAATCAAAGGCAAACACATCATACTGAATGAAAAAGTGTTTGTCTGTGGATACAACCTGAGTCCTCTGGGACAGAGCCTTGCTCTAAGTGCCAACAATGCAACAAAAATGGCCGCCCTCATCCTAACAGGCCTCCTTAAATAGCTTAAGCCCCTCCCCTCAGGCTCAATTACCTCCGATTTCTCATATAAACCAGTATTATCAGGATATCATTACTTCCACATACTCACAATGGATATAGAAAAAACACATAAATTATACATTTTTATTTCTCCCTGCTCCTACATCAGAGCACCCAAAAACAAACCACAATCAAGTGTTTTAAAGAAGAAAATTTAGAGAATCTCTCTTTGGCGCGCATTCGGTCAGTCACATGACGGTGACGTCACTTCCGCCTGCTAACCGACCGGACGTATGTAACAGCTGACTGGGCAGTTCCTCGAGTTTAAACCCAGCAATGGCGCTAACAGAGGGGAGATGGTGAGTCATCCCAGCACACACACAGTAAACCCAACTGAAATGTTAAGTGTGCACCCTTAACACAACCGAAGGTGACCAGATCAGGAGTTTATGTTTGTGTTTGACTAATGTAATGTGACTGTCTGACTTTTGCGCGAGTACGCGGGTCCTCGCAAGTACAGCTGCGCAGGTATGTGTGTGTGTGTATATGTGTGGGCACGCGAAGTCCATAAGGCGGCTGTCAGTGACGATACAGCTTCGTCACATCATCCCTCTCCTCTCCTGGGTTGGCAATGTTTGGCAACCGAGACAGATAGTCAGCCACCACATTGGTTTTGCCGGGTCGATGCCGAACATGGAATTTGAAGGGCTGCAGTGAGATATACCAGCGGGTAAGTCTGCTGTTGTTGTCCTTCATGGAACTGATCCAGGTGAGAGCACGATGATCAGTTTCTAGGTCAAACTCTCTCCCCAGCAGATAGTAGCGGAGGCTTTCTAAGGCCCATTTCACCGCCAGTCCCTCTTTTTCTATGACGGAGTATCTGGTCTCCCTCGGGAGTAACTTCCGACTCAGGTACAAGATAGGTCGCTCTGCCCCCTCATCCCCTTGGGCCAGAACCGCCCCAAGACCAACAGCCGATGCATCCACTTGCACCAAAAACTTTTTGCTGAAGTCGGGACTGCGTAAAACTGGAGATGAACACAGATGTTCTTTAAGGGTTTGGAAGGCCCTCTCACATTCTTTAGTCCAGGTAACGGGGTTCTTCTGGTCCTTGGTGGTAAGTGCAGTAAGTGGAGCAGCAATGGTTGCAAACTGCGGTACAAAACGGCGATACCACCCAGCTAAACCCAGAAAGGACCGAACCTCCTTTTTGGTCCTGGGTCGAGGGCAGGTGAGGATGGCTTCCACCTTGTCCACCTGTGGCCGTACTTCTCCTTGTCCCAGCTGGTATCCCAGGTATCGAGTTTCCTGCCTCCCCCACTCGCACTTGGCAATATTTAGTGTTAACCCTGCTTGCTGAATGGTATTCAGGACTCTTCTCAGATGCTTGATGTGATCCTCCCAGGTGTCGCTGAAGATGACCACATCATCCAGATAGGCTGCACTGAATTCTTCGCACCCCTGGAGGACCTGATCCATCAGCCTTTGAAAGGTCGCCGGTGCTCCATGCAGACCAAACGGCATGACAGTGAAATGATAAAGTCCGGCTGGAGTACGAAAGGCTGTGTAGGGTCGGCATGATGGCTCCAAAGGTACCTGCCAGTAGCCCTTGCAGAGATCTAGAGTGGTAATATACATGGCTGACCCAATTCTCTCCAGCAAGTCATCGATCCTCGGCATGGGATAAGCATCGAACTCTGAGATAGCATTCAGTTTTCGAAAATCGATGCAGGGCCGAAGCGAGCCATCCTTTTTTGGGAGGAGGATCATTGGGCTACACCACTCTGAGTCTGATGGTTCAATCACTCCAGTCTCCAGCATGGTGGTGATCTCCTTCCTCAACTTCCCCACAAGCTGCTGAGGCACCCGGTATGGCCGTTGTCTGATGGGCCGGTTATCTTTCAACCGTATGACGTGTTTGGTGACAGAGGTCCTGCCTGGGTGCGCCCTAAACAGGGTCGGTACCTCCCGGAACACCTGCTGAACTTGGACTGCTTGGTCTGGTGTGAGATGCGACAGCTCAGGTAAAGCAGTCTGGGCGAAGGCGTCCCAGCTTGGATTTTCTTGGTCCAGATCACATCCTTTGACTACCAGGCCAACAGCTGCTGCCTGGTTCCTTGGTTCCTTCCATTCTTTTAAGAGATTAACATGGTAGGTCTGCTTTTGTTTCTTTTTATCTGGGTGATGGACTTCATACGTCACTGGACCCATCTTCCGGGTGATGACGTATGGCCCTTGCCATTTGGCCAACAGCTTACTGTTGGAGGAAGGAAGGAGCAGCAGCACCTTCTGTCCGGACTGGAAGTTCCGTTGCCGTGCCTGCTGATCATACCAGGTCTTTTGTGCTTTTTGTGCCTCCTGTAGATTCATCTTGGCCTCTTCTCTATATTTGGCCAGGCGTTCTCTCATTTCCAGGATGAACTGCACCACACCTCTCTCTTCTATGTTGCCAGCAGGGCCTTCCCAGCTTTTGCGGAGGAGATCCAAAGGTCCTTGGACGTCCCAGCCATACAGCAGTTCAAATGGAGAGAACCCAGTCGATGCCTGTGGAACCTCACGATAGGCAAAGAGGAGAAATGGTAGCCAACGATGCCAGTCTTTGCCTGTGTCTGACACAAACTTTTGCAGCATTCGTTTCAGCGTCTGGTTGAATCTTTCCACTAGCCCATCGGTCTGCGGATGGTAGGGTGTGGTTCTTAGAGCAGTGATGCCCAGCTGAGTGTGTAATTGCTGCATTAGCCGAGAGGTGAAGTTGGTACCTTGGTCCGTTAAGATTTCCTCAGGTATCCCCACTCTAGAAAACAGTTCCACCAAGGCGTGGACGATTGCAGAAGTGGTAATAGCACGCAGAGGGAATGCTTCTGGATATCGGGTGGCATAATCACAGACGACCAAGATGTATTGATGTCCCTGGCTGCTCTTTATCAGAGGTCCCACAATGTCCATGGCGACCCTCCGGAATGGTGTGGTAATAACCGGAAGGGGATGGAGGAGAGCACGATCTGACCTACGAGGAGCACATGTTTTCTGACAGGTAGGGCACGTCATGCAATATGATTGGATGTCTGTGTACATGCCAGGCCAATAAAAACGTGAACTAACCTGCATGTATGTCTTATGCCGACCTAGGTGTCCAGCCCACGGGACAGTATGAGCTAGATGCATAACTGGAGGCCTGCAGCTAACTGGGATTACCAGACGTTTCTGACTGTCATTTCTTGTATATAATATACCATTTTCCACAATAAAGCAATCCTTCCCCCACATGGTCATTATCCCCAACCTGAATCACTTTTTCATACAAAGGCTTCAAGGTCTCATCTTTTCTTTTGTAACTCCTCAATGTTATTAGGTATTTCCCACATTTTGTCTGCTTTTAAACCTTGTACATTGTTTTCACTTATGCCTAGCTGTTTTTCAAAGCGACGTTGCCGCCTAGACTTGTTTGGGCCCTTGGTGCCGCCTTCACACAGACTATCGTCAAAGTCAGGGAGAGGCAGTACACCAGCTTTTGTCTGGGCTCTGGTCATCACAGGGCATGAAACACAGTTATCACCATTGATATTGTCATCAGTCTCAGCAACATCATTGTTAACAGCATTGGCATTATCAACAGCATCTCCATCCTCATCAGACTCTCCCCCTTGAAGCAAATAAATTAACACAGGTAAGTCCCCTCCCCAAAAGAAGGTCGACAGGCAAGTTGTCTACCACCCCAACACTTAATAGGTATGGCTGTTCATCAATGTGCACCGTTATGTCAGTCTTAGGATAAGTGTGCTGATCACCGTGAACACACACAATGTCCGTTGTATTCCGGTAATCCACAGATCCAACAGAGACCAAGCATCGGCTAATCAGTGAAGTGGAGCTACCACTGTCTATTAGAGCAGTCAAAGACTGACCATTCACAGTTACAGTTTTGTATGCTTTCTTTCTTATCTCTTCATTTTCACTTGGATCCAGCTCATTTCTTGGTACATAACATGCACCTGTTACCTTTGTTTTTTTCAGTGGACACACTGAAGCCTTATGTCCTGGCTGCTGACAATAATAACAAATCAGTGTCTTACCGGTTGCTGGTTGCTCGGCCACAGTGTTGCCAATACCTGGAAGATGACGTACGGTTGTGTTTCTTTCTGTCCAGACCTGTGATGTTGGAAAAGTAGGAGGGCGTACATCTGCGGTGGGCCGGACTAAGGTGGAAGGTCGTGTGGATGTGGGGGGTCGTGCAGAGGGTCCTCCCCTTCGGGCGTTGAGGTACTGTAGGGCCAATTTTGCTGCTCTCAATCCATCCACAGGCTCATGCTCCTTCACCCAGGTTCTCACTTCTGGCGACAGGACGCGAAGAAGTTGTTCCAGGATGATAGCCTCCCCGATCTGCTCTTTAGTCCGCTGCTCCGGTTGGATCCAACGGCGATAGAGTCCTTTGAGGCGGTGGTAGGTTTCAGTGGGCGTTTCCCCAGGCGGCACAGATGCATGGCGAAACTTTTGTCTATATGTTTCGGGTGATATATCAAACTTCGCTAATAAAGCTGTTTTCAGGTCTCTGTAAGAATGTGCTCTGTCTTCATCCATGGCAGTGTAGGCATCAAGAGCCTTGCCTGAAAGTAGTGGAACAAGCCTACACGCCCATTCAGCCTCTGGCCACTTCCAGGTCTTAGCTATTCTCTCAAAACGCAACAAATAGTTCTCAATGTCCTCTCCCATCTGGTAAGGAGGGATCTTTGGCTGCATGTGGTACATGGACTCAGGTCTTGGCTGGTTTAGCTCAGAGCCAACAACATCCACCGAGGATGTGGATGATTCCACTTCCCGACGACGGGGTGCAGGGGTTGGCAGCACCAGTCGTGGACTACTGGCTGTATCTGTGTTGGGAGTTGATGCCCTGGCAGCTGGGGCCAGTGGTTGACTGGGACGCTGGGGGGCTGCAGGTTGGAGTGCCACCCTCAGGTTTCGTAATTCCTGCAATAAGCCCTGTTCTCTTTTCTGCTGGCCCTCTAAAAAGGCCCTCATCATTGTGACCAGGTCAGCCGACACCCCTGATGGCCCAGCTGGGACAGGCTGTTTCTTAGCCTCCTCCTCCTCGGATGACAACTCTGTATCCCATTCAGCTGCTTCCCCGCCCTTTGCTGTCACCACCTTCTTTCCACGGTCCTCCTCGGACGACATCTCTGTTTCCCATGCAGCTTCTTCCCCGCCTGTTGCTGCCGCTGCCTGGGCTGGATCCTCCTTAGCATCCTCCTTAGCCTGCGACCGCAATCCAGTCCGCCCTGGGCTCGGACCCGCCTTCTTTCCACGGCTTGCCATCCCACTCCTGACACCATTTGTGACGTGGGTTCCCGATTTGGCAATAATCCAGGCAGAGCCGGGTTACGGGTGTTGGTGGTTTATTGTGCCCGTTACTTCCACCTCGTGTTCAACAGTGCAGACGTGCAGAAATCGTCATGGCAGGACATTATGTACATATTTACAAATCAAAGGCAAACACATCATACTGAATGAAAAAGTGTTTGTCTGTGGATACAACCTGAGTCCTCTGGGACAGAGCCTTGCTCTAAGTGCCAACAATGCAACAAAAATGGCCGCCCTCATCCTAACAGGCCTCCTTAAATAGCTTAAGCCCCTCCCCTCAGGCTCAATTACCTCCGATTTCTCATATAAACCAGTATTATCAGGATATCATTACTTCCACATACTCACAATGGATATAGAAAAAACACATAAATTATACATTTTTATTTCTCCCTGCTCCTACATCAGAGCACCCAAAAACAAACCACAATCAAGTGTTTTAAAGAAGAAAATTTAGAGAATCTCTCTTTGGCGCGCATTCGGTCAGTCACATGACGGTGACGTCACTTCCGCCTGCTAACCGACCGGACGTATGTAACAGCTGACTGGGCAGTTCCTCGAGTTTAAACCAAGGGGCAAACTCCGCCTCAGAACAGTGAAGCTCTCTTCCGCATTGTATTTAGTGTAATCCTCCCTTCATCCGCTAGGGGCTGGCTCCAAGAGCGAGCAAATCCCCATAGACTCCCATGTTAAAAACACCGACTTCACAGCAGAAATAAACAGGTTTACAGCCTGGTTCAAAAAATCATTTTAGGTTTATTAGGTCACGTTTACCTTCATGTCAACTGTGAGGGGGGTGAATTTTTTTATAACTCATTCGTTTAGATGTTATTTATTCTTCAAATTACACATAATTAAGGGCGTATCCTTATGATTGACATGCGGCAGACCGGAAGCTCCGCCTGCCGACCGGAGGCTCCTAGTTAGCTCCTTCTTTGCTCTTAATAAGGTCTCAGTTTGTTACAGAGTCGCACAACGGCGGTGTTTAGTCAGCGAATTGCAAGTCTAAGCATGTCTTACCTTAACCATGCCGCTTAGGGGGCTTATCTTTGTTAGCTCCTCTTAGTTTCGTGTTAGCTCAGTTAGCGTTTAGCCCACAGTACGTCAGCTGTCAATCATTTGTCCCGCGGCCGCGCTGTGCCCATTTTAGGATTTTCCTGGAGTGACGACGTACGTGACACGGCAAGATGGCGACGGTAAGACACGCCCAACTGGCTTCACATTTCTCTATTCAGAAGAGACCGGAAGCTACGTCCAGTAATTATATACAGTCTATGGTTTAAACCCAGCAATGGCGCTAACAGAGGGGAGATGGTGAGTCATCCCAGCACACACACAGTAAACCCAACGGAAATGTTAAGTGTGCACCCTTAACACAACCGAAGGTGACCAGATCAGGAGTTTATGTTTGTGTTTGACTAATGTAATGTGACTGACTTTTGCGCGAGTACGCGGGTCCTCGCAAGTACAGCTGCGCAGGTATGTGTGTGTGTGTGTGTGTGTATGTGTGGGCATGCGAAGTCCATAAGGCGGCTGTCAGTGACGATACAGCTTCGTCACAGAAATGAATAATTATTTTGTGGTTTATGCATTAAGAAAAAAATCTTGTTACTTCAACATGTTAATTTGGTATAATTCAGTAAAAACCTCTTTTTCAGGCTCGATGAAACCAGCAGTAGCTGGATCCATCTCTCGCTACGTTTCTGACAGTTCTTCTTGTGTTTTTCTGTGTTGTTTTTGGGTGAGTGCTTCCGTTTTACTGCTTTATACATCTTTAATTCAGTCATCTGCTCAGTGATGTGACAATTATATTCATGGCTTATTTAGTGTGCTGTTCAAAAGAAAGAGGTCCAGAAAACACAACTCAGAGAGAGAGAGACCAGACAACCAGTGTTGCCAGGTGGGAAATATAGAATTATCGTACCAGAGACTCAAAATTATCGTATTTTGAGGGAAATTATCGTACACCTGTCATAAGTAAAATAACAACCCCACTGATGCATGAAATATTGTCACTCTAGTGTTAAAAAGCGCTCACAGGCCCTCTTGACTTTGCTCGTCAGTACGGAATGGGTTAACGGCGTCATAATATCAGGTGTAATCTACACAGATGATATGTATGTAGGGTTTGTGAAGTTTCATATTCATTTTCATGACATAACTTTAACAGCGACCACCAAACGGGAGTGAACCTGACTTGCTTAGCATGATGTCACTGATTGACAGATTATTACAGGCCGGTAAATATTTTAACCACTAAACACAACTTATATTGATGCTCAGTCTTACTTGTGAAAAGTAACTCCCAGTTTGCCACTTTCGATGCTCTGCCGATTACAGCAGAAAGATGCTGCGCAGCTCTAGCATCGTTCGTCCACAGTAGTTATTAACTGAGCTTTAACTGGTGGTCCAAGATGGTGGCCACATTTCTTGCACTCCATCAGTCAATCTGGCTTCTACTCATTTATTATTTATACTAATATGTCCTCCTCTTCCTTCGTGTTGTTTTGGTTTTGAATCTCGCTCGCCCCGCCCTGTCTGAGCGTCTCCCTAGGAGCAGGTGCAGCTGCCATGCAGCCAATCAAAACATGGACATCACTCGCATCTCACGCTCAATAAAAACGCGTGATTGGCTGGTAACCTGTCACGGGAACTGATGCCTTCAGGGTTCACAAAAAAATTCGCCAGCCGACAGTTTTTGCTCACATTAATATAAGAACGATCAATAAAAATTTTTCTTTTTGGTATTAGTGTTACATCGTACAAGGGGGAGATGATATCGTACAAATACGATAATTGTAGTACACCTGGCAACACTG
>JALJCO010000002.1:0-10000 GCA_023101725.1 Atherinomorus stipes
GGCGACCCGCTGGAACTAGAATAACGGGATGAAATATGTTGAAACCGTCTTCAGTGATACGTAGGATTCTGGCTCACTTGTAAATGAGGCCCTATGTCAGAAATCCTGAACTTCCCCTTTAAGAGTCTGGGTGTCGTCCTCGACAGCACGCTCTCCTTCCAGTCTGTAACATCACCCGGTCCGCCTACTTCCACCTGCGTAACATCTCGTCTCCGTCCCTGTAGTTTTGTTTTCTGTGGAACCTCTAATGCTCCTGTTTTTACTGTTTTAGTTTCCTGTTTTTAATGTTTTATCTGCCTGTACAGTGTCCTTGGGTGTTCTAAAAGGCGCTTTCAAATAAAAAGTATTATTATTATTATTATTATTATTCTTATCCTTGCCAGGTGCCCCTTTCTAAAGCAAATGCTGAAGACAAAAGTGTTATTTGAATATCTTGCTGGGGGATGTTTATATAACAATTTTACTAAATTCTGAATTTCAAACAGAAATCAAAACTTTCTAATATTTTAAACAAACATGACCATTCAAGCCTATCGGAAGCTTTTTCTGCATCGACTGACATTACTGATACATCTAAATTCTGCTTTTTTTGTGTACTGTATAATACTAAAGCATATTCTTGTATTTGTTTGCCTATTTTTAATAAACCCTGTTTGATTCATGTGTACTACACTATTACTTATCACTTTTGTTAGTATTTCATTATCATAATTTATTAAGCTTATTGTTCTGTAATCTTTAGGTGAATCTCCTGATTTTCCTGGTTTAAATATTGTTGAAATAACTGTTTTTGGCTAAATGAAATTAACAGACATAGGTATGTTCAACCATTTGAACAAAGGAGCTTTTTCATTCCAAAAATGAAATGTTGATTCTGTTTGATGATTGAATGGACTGATTGAACTCTGAAATAAAACATAACGGTATTTTGAATGGTTCTTCAGGAGAAATGACTCCTTAAAGAGTCATAAATGTCATCTGTAATGTGAAATTTAAAAGTCCACGCTGTAAATATTCATGTACACTCTCAGAAACAGAGGGAGACAGGATCATTTCTGTACCTGCAGCTACATGTGTTACAAACGTTCTCTCAAAAGTACAATATTGGTCTTTATGAGGCCAGAAGTACCTATATACTATGAAAAAGGCTCCAAAGTAATATAAAGTACACATTTGTACCGTTTCAACCCTAAGGATACCTGCAGCATTGAAACATGTGTGTAGCTTGTACAATAACTATAAATAGCAGTACTTCTAAACAGTAGTATAATTATAGTTATTATATTATGATTTTCATAATAATCATAGTAATAATTATATGCATATTTATATATGTGTTTGGCCTAATATTTCTATAATAATTATTCATTTATTATTAGTATCTTTGATTGTTGTCATAATCTCTATTTTATTGACTTTTATTCATCATCTTTAATTGGTTTAATTGTACTTTATTAACTCATACAGCTTGATAAGGTACAAAAATGGACCATGAAGGTACAGAAATGTCTTTCAGAAAGGAACTTTGTACCCTTGTAAGTACAAATTAGTACCTGTATTTTTGAGTGTTGGGTTGAGGGTCTGTGTCTCAGAGGAAGAGGAGGCTGCTTCTTCCTCCTTCATGGGTTTATTGGCTTTGACAGATCAAAGATGGAGTCCAGAGATGTGCCAGACTGCAGACTCTCTCCTCCTCCTCATGCTCTGCCTCTCTCCCTGTCAGATTAAAGGGCAGCTACATAGAATATATCAGTTTTATTCGTTATTCTTTCAGTTTTGCCCATGAATAAGGGTGACGTGCGCGTGCCGCGACGCCACCTTTACCTTTGCTGGGAGGCTTTTCCTGCCGGAGCCATGTTCAGGGGGCGTTCTCACTGAATTTTTCCCCTTTGCAGCATCAGTAGCTCAGATCCAGCCTCCAACCAGACGACGCTGTTCCTGCCGCTGTTTTTATTTTTTATTTTTTTTATTTTTTAATTTTTTTTCAAAGGTTAGGAGGCAACATTTGCAAGGACAGCAAACACAGAGAGCTTAAACTAAAGCCAGCGGATTCCACCGTGCAGGGCATCTCGTGCAGAGTCGCGCGCAGGAGGAAAACAGGTAAAAACTTGGATCTTTTTTTTTATTATTTCATTTATTTTCTTGTGCATGTTTCAGGCACATCCGGGTTGACGGAGGTTTACTTTGTGTCTGATTAAAAATGCAGGCAGAGGATCGGGGACTACATGGAAAAACGAAGGTGGAGGGCGGGGACTGGTTCGGAGAAATGGGTCGGTCGGGTTCGGGTTCTGGTTCTGGTTCTGGACAGGGAAAACAGACCGAAGTGTCCGGAGGAACCAGCACTCGGCCGCCAGCCCGCCTGTTTGGGCGGTAAATAAGCGGAGTTGTGTGTGAGCTAGCTAAACCGCGTCAAGTTTTCCACTATTTAAATAATCGGACGGTCCATCTTAACGTTTGCGTAGCGACGTCGTCGCGAGCTGCTGCTCGCGGAGCCGCGTCGTTAGCTTCCAGGGCTACGGACGCATCCCGGTCCGGTCCAGTCCGGTCCGGTCCGGTTCGTCCAGCCACTCACGGCCTCTTCGCATCCAAGAACCGCGAGTCCAGAGCGTGTCAGACGTTTGGTCATCCGTGTCAGTGACGCGCGAGCTCCAGCGGCGCTGCTGAAGGCCGCGGCCCGGCACCGCGCTCGCGGCTTCAGCCTGCCTCCGCGGAGAGCTCCGGGGAAGCACTGGAAGCCCGGTCCAATACCGCGGCTCACCGCACGCGTAGCCGAGTCCATTACTCCGACTCACCGCCTGCGAAGTCCGGTCCATAACCGCGGCTCACCGCACGCGCAGCCCGGTCCATAACCGCGGCTCACCGCCTGCGAAGCCCGGTCCATAACCGCGGCTCACCGCACGCGCAGCCCGGTCCATAACCGCGGCTCACCGCACGCGAAGCCCGGTCCATAACCGCGGCTCACCGCCTGCGAAGCCCGGTCCATAACCGCGGCTCACCGCCTGCGAAGCCCGGTCCATAACCCGGCTCACCGCACGCGCAGCCCGGTCCATAACCGCGGCTCACCGCCTGCGAAGCCCGGTCCATAACCGCGGCTCACCGCCTGCGAAGCCCGGTCCATAACCCGGCTCACCGCACGCGCAGCCCGGTCCATAACCCGGCTCACCGCACGCGCAGCCCGGTCCATAACCGCGGCTCACCGCACGCGAAGTCCGGTCCATAACCGCGGCTCACCGCACGCGCAGCCCGGTCCATAATCGCGGCTCACCGCACGCGCAGCCCGGTCCATAATCGCGGCTCACCGCACGCGAAGCCCGGTCCATAACCGCGGCTCTCCGCACGCGAAGCCCGGTCCATAACCGCGGCTCACCGCACGCGCAGCCCGGTCCATAACCGCGGCTCACCGCACGCGCAGGTTACCGCACGCGCTGAGCGAAGAGAAAGGAGGGAAAAACAGGGAGAAAAAGACATCATATTATCTCCATCAGCACAGGTGATGCTTGTTTCCCTCACATGACCATTTAATCTTCCTGTTGTTTTGTTTTATGATTGATTGGTTGGTTGATTGATTAATTGATTGGTTGATTGACTGTTCTGATGCTTTTGTAATTTTGTTTATTGACAGGTTTCTTATTAAATCCCTTAAACCAGCTTCGGTCACTGTTGGAGGATCAATACATTATAATCACCTGCTGGTGCTCCTGAATGATTGATAACAGATTTATATATAATAAGATAATATGAAAAAAAACATGGCAGTTTTACTTTAATCTGGTTGGTGATAATGAGCAATATTTGATACATTTGATCATATCTATATTCCTACTCTTGCTCTTTTTACTTTTTTTAAAACTTGCTTTTATGTTTGTACAGAACTCTGTGGATGCAAAGTGCTTTTATGAATACAAAGATGATTGATAATAGATAAATGAATAAATAAAAGTTTGGATAAGTTGCTGTGTAAAAATGGGACAGTTTGTATAAAATTTTCCTTTTTTTCTCCTTTTCATTCTTATTTTTTCCTTTAGTTTTGTTGTCTCAAGAATGTATGAAATAAACAAAAACACATTTTTATGGTGAATGTTTTGATTTTGGATTATCATAACTTGATTTTTACAAACATTTCTAGTGAATTTAGTCTATTGTTTTGTAATTTGGCTTCTAGAAACTGCCACATAATGAGATATGTGCATGTATGTATATTTATATATATATATACATATATATATATAGCATATAATATATGAAAATGTGTGTGTGTGTGTATAAAAAAAAATATATATATATATATATATAAATATAAATATAAGATGAAATTGACAAACGTAATAAATAAAAATTCTATGAACATCATGACATTGATTTTAAATTGCGGTTCAACAGAAATATTAAAAAAAACAAACAAAAAATATAAAGTAAACAAGCATGTGGCTCCTTAGCTAAGATATTGTTGAGCAACACTGAGGCATCACTGCAAGTGTTGGCAGGGACTTTAACCCACTGTTCATGAGCAAGGTGCTTCAATTAGTCAGTTTTGTTTATTTGTTTTTAATTTTTTAAAAACAAAAATTCTAAATCAATATTTTATTTCACTAAATCACGATTTAGTAAATTTTTTATTGTTATTACTTGGTAATAAACTGCTATGCATGTTTTTCCCCAGTAATCGTTCTTGTCCGTTCCTGTAATCTCTGCAACTGTCGGGTCTTACTGGGAACCAGTATGAGGAGGAAACGATAACTGGATTTGGTTTCTGTTTCAGAGCAAGATGTCAGCCAGAGGAGGAAAGAAGAAGGCCACCAAGCTGTCCCGGTCGTCCAGGGCAGGTGTGATCTTCCCCGTGGGGAGGATGATGAGGTACCTGCGCACCGGTACGCACAAGTACCGCATCGGCATGGGGGCGCCCGTCTACATGGCAGCCGTCATCGAGTACCTGGCAGGTAGGTCGGCATCGCACGATGAAAGCGGCGCGCATGTGGGGAACACGTTCCGCCTCTGATGGACAGGGTTCCCACGCGTCCTGGAAAACCTGGAAAATGATTGAACATTTTTCAGTCATGGAAACCACATGGAAAATGAGTAAAATGTCCTGGAAAAGCTCGAGTTGTCCTGGAAAATGATTTTTCCTCCCTCTCATTGCCGCTTTGATGCCGCAACATCACTGTTTCATAACAGCTTTAAATTTGACGCAAAAACGTCGCAGCTTCATCGCGTTTCATAACAGCTTCGGCACAAATTTGTCACAAAACCATCGCAGCTTCATCGCGTTTCATAACAGCTTCGGCACAAATTTGATGCAAAACCGTTGCAGCTTCATTGCGTTTCATCACAGCTTCGGCACAAATTTGTCACAAAACCATCGCAGCTTCATCGCGTTTCATAACAGCTTCGGCACAAATTTGATGCAAAACCGTCGCAGCTTCATCGCTGTTACATCACAGCTTTAAATTTGACGCAAAACCGTTGCAGTTTCATCGCGTTTCATCACATCTTCAAATTTGTCGCAAAACCGTCGCAGCTTCATCGCTGTTACATCACAATTTCAAATTTGTCGCAAAACCGTCGCAGCTTCATCGCGTTTCATCACAGCTTCAGCGCCGTTTTGGCGCATATTTCTCGCAAAACCGTCGCAGCTTTATCGTGTTTCGTAGCCACTTCAACGCCACTTCATCTTTGCGTCCTTGCCACTACTTCGTCGCATAATCACAACTTCGTTGCAGCTTTGACACCACTTCGTCTTTGCTTTGTCTTTGCTTCGTTGCCACTACTTCACCGTTTAATCACAGCTTCGCCGCCGTTTCGTCGCAGCTTCACCCTGTTTCATCACAACTTTGGCGCCATTTTGGCTCATATTTGTCGCAAAACCGTCGCAGCTTCATTGCGTTTTGTCACAGTTTCGTAGCCGCTTCGACGCCACTTCATCTTTGCTTCGTTGCCACTACTTCGCCGCTTCATCACAGCTTCGCCGCCGTTTCGTCGCAGCTTCATCCTGTTTCATCACAACTTTGGCGCCATTTTGGCTCATATTTGTCGCAAAACCGTCGCAGCTTCATTGCGTTTTGTCACAGTTTCGTAGCCGCTTCGACGCCACTTCATCTTTGCTTCGTTGCCACTACTTCGCCGTTAAATCACAGCTTCACCGCCGTTTCGTCGCAGCTTCTTCGCAGCTTCATCTTTACTTCATCACTGTAAAAAAATATCAGCTACAACTGGAGAACGCGTTTTCCATCTTTAATTGGAGGGTATGAATAATCTTAGGACGACTGTGTGGTTGGGAACAGGTTTATTTCTACATCGTGTTTCATACAACACAATTCAAAGTGCTTTACATCAAATACTAGAAGTTTCACAGAGGAAGCATTATCTGAAGGATGTGTGTACTGAATCCATCTCAGTGATGCTGGAGCAGAGTTTCATCTCATTTTCTTGGGTTTTTGTGCGTTTGATCCTGACGGTGACGAGCGTCGGCGCAGACGTGGCGTACAGCGCTGATCTCTGGTCTGTTTCCTCTCCTGCAGCTGAGATCCTGGAGCTGGCGGGAAACGCGGCACGAGACAACAAGAAAGGCAGAATCACGCCCAGACACATCAAGCTGGCGGTGGCCAACGACGAGGAGCTCAACCAGGTAACGCCGCTCTGCATCCAGGTCCAGCCCAGCTGCTGCTGGTCCACCAGAACTCAGAACGCCAGCCATTCACCCAGCTGACTGTTCACCACAGAGGAGGATACAAGAGTTTCTTTAAGTCTGGTTGGGTTTTAATAAGAGTTGTGAAATAATTCTAATTAATCAGGATTATATTGTTATTAATTATTATTATGGTATAAATGAAATGAAATGAAATATTCAGGATCAGTTAAATCAAATAAAATTTTTTAAATAAAATGTTTTAATTGTAATTTTTAATTATTTTAGTTTATCCTTTCATTTTAATTTTTTTTAAAAAATTCAGTTATTAATCAGGATTATTATATTATTTTCATTCAGGATCAGTTTAATCAACTTTAAATTTTTTAATTGTAATTATTTTTAATTTTACTTTTAGAAAAATTAATCATACAATTATTATACTTTTATAAATTACTATTTGGGATCAGTAAAATCAATTATTAATTTTTTTTAATTTATTTTATTTAATTTTTTAATTTTCAATTATTAATCAGGATTATTATATTGCTATTAATTATTGTTGAGGATCAGTTAAATTAATTTTTGATTATTAAATAAATTTTTAATCAAAATTTAGCATTTTTTAAATTTAATTTTTAAATTATTTTCAATTATCAATAAGGATTATTGTTTTATTAATTATTATATAGGATCAGTTAAATTTATTTTATTATTATTATTATTTTTTGTTTTAATTTTTGCATTTTTATATTTAATTTTTTTTAAATGATTTTTTAAAATTTCCAATTATCAATCAGGATAATTTTATTACTTTTAAATATTATTGAGGATCAGTTTAATCAATTTTTTATTATTAAATCAACTTTTAATTCATTTTTTTTACATTTTTCAATGTAATTTTTAAAATAATTTTTAATTATCAATAAAGATTATTGTTCTATTAATTATTATTCAGGATCAGTTAAATCAATTTCTATTTTTTTTTTTATTTTTGTTTTAATTTTTGCATTTTTATATTTAATTTTTTTTAAATAATTTGTTATCATTTCCAATTATCAATCAGGATTATTATATTATTGTATATACGTTATATTGTTAAATAAAAAGAAGAAGAAAAAACGTCTATTACAACTTTGAATTTCCCTCCTGGGATAAATAAAGTATTTTTCATTTCATTAAATTCATTTTATGTAAAATTGATTCATACTCGTTTTATGAAACTTTAGTTTCTCTATGGGAGCAACAGTTCAGTAACTTTTGGTTTAAAAAGCATTTATGTGTAAAAAGGAACGATCTACTTAAACAGCAGTATTAGTTAACACAGCAGTTATTAAATATTTCTAGTAAATCTAAGTTTTAACATTAAAGGTACAGTGTGTAAAAAAAAAAAGGTCACTGGTAGAAAAATGTGACATATAATCCAAAACTGTGTTTCTATTGATGTGTAATCGCTGCACTAAAACAGCTGTTATTTTTATTTTCTTAGAATAAGTCCTTTATATCTGCTTGCTGGGTGTCCACATACATGGAGGCTGCCATATTTGTGCCATTATGTTTACTATGGTGTCCCTCAATGGACAAAACATTGTGAGTGAAGTGAGATCTCTGAACTTTAAAACTGCTGAACCACAGGGTTCTTGCAGGGTTTTAAAAGGTCTAAAAATGTCTAAAGTTCTGAACTTAATATTTAATAGGGCTGGAAAAATATCGATACACAGAAATATCCCGATATTATTATATGCTGACATCATATTGATATTAAGAATCACTGTATCGATCTATTTTACAAACGAAATCTCGTGAGATTTCGTCGTTCTGTTACAAAATCTTGCGGGTTTTCGTGAAATCTTGTGAGATTTTGTAAGAGAATGATGTAATATTGTGAGATTTCATTGGTAAAATAGATCAATATTGCATTTTTAAATATTTATATGAAATCTAAATGGGAAAATATCGCAATATTTCAGTGTATCGATGTTTTCCCAGCCCTAAAATTTAAGGTCCGGAGTTGGTGTTGTTTTTTTTGTTTGTTTATAAGCTTGAGTGTTCTAACTAAGGATGCACAATATTGGAATTTTGGCCGATATCCGATATTTTAAAACTCAAGTGGCCGATCACCAATATCGATACCAAGATTACAGCTGAAAAAAATGAGCAGTCATTGCAAATAGTAGTTTTGTTATCTGTTTCCGACACTTTGAAAAATAAGGGTGGGAAAACATAAAGATGCACTGAAATATCACGATATTGTCATATGCCAATATCAAATCATTATTTAAAAACACGGTATCAATCTATGTTACTTGTGAATTCTTGCGAGATATCGTCAGAGAACGATGAAATAGTTCAAAATTTCGTTTGTAAAATGGATTGATACCATGTTTTTAAATGTCAATATGATATTAGCATATGAAAATATTGCGAAATTTTTGTGATTGCTGGCAAGATTTCGTAAACGAATTATGAAATATTGAGAGATTTCGTTTGTAAAACAGATCGATACCACATTTTTTTTAATGTCAATATGATATCAGCCTATGAAAATATTGCGATGTTTCAGTGTATTTTTTTCCCACGCCTAGTCTTTAGAAGTTTTGAAGTCTTTTTTTTTATTTTTAAACTTCGGAAAAAGCAGGCTGATCGGTTGCATATCGGTTAAATATCAGTGGGGTGGCCGATTTCCGATACTCAGTTTTAAAGCCGATATAGGCCGATACCGAAAGGGGCCCGATTATATCGTGCGTCCCTAGTTCTGACCTAAATTATGTTTAAATAATTTTGGCCACTAACGGCCACCGTACATTGACAGCAGTGCTGGCACATGAAGTTACTGCTATACCCATCATCACCACCAGGTGTCAGTAGTTATTACACACTGTACCTTTAAGAATACTTAGTTTTAACATCTGTCCCGGACCGGACCAGGAGCAGGTAAAACCAGTCTGCCTCTGACATGTTCTCCCCACCAGCTTCTCAGAGGAGTGACCATCTCAAACGGAGGAGTTCTCCCTCGGATCCATCCAGAACTTCTCTCCAAGAAAAGAGGAGGCCGGGTGAAGGTGGACAGCCAGGCGTCCGTCCCCGACAAGCAGGAGGAGCGCTCCAAAAGCAAGAAGCCCGTCAAGTCCTTCAAGAAGGTGAAGGGCAAACGAGGCCGCAAGCCAAAGGTGGGTGGATCTGCTCGGGACCGGGGGTCCAGAACCTGACTCGTATGCTCCAGACCGCGGGTCCAGATCCTGACTCGTATGCTCGGGACCGCGGGTCCAGAACCTGACTCGTATGTTCCAGACTGTGGGTCCAGGTCCTGACTCGTATGCTCCGGACCGCGGGTCCAGAACCTGACTCGTATGCTCCGGACTGTGGGTCCAGAACCTGACT
>JALJCO010000002.1:15000-18425 GCA_023101725.1 Atherinomorus stipes
TCCCGTTGTTCTAGTTCCAGGAGGTCATTGATGCTAATGCTAGTGGAAGTCAATAGGAATCTGCTAGCCTGTCATTAAAACCAGATTTATCCACTCCACAGAACATCTGAGGCAAATCAGCAAGATTATCTGTGTAAATGCTGTGTTAAACTAGTAAACTTGTGTGTTAAACTAGTAAAACTATCCTTGTATGACAAATTTTGCATTACATACTAGTTTCTTACCAGCTTACTACCTTTGCCAGTGTAATCCGGTTCATCAAGACATGAAGACAGTTAGTTTGATGAAAAAAGTTTGAAATCATCTTCAAAATCTGACATATCCTCATGCCTTTCAGACGTGGCCGTATTTTAGACTGTATATTTGTGTCATCAGATTCCTTCATGCACGTAGCAGCAGATGGCATCACTGCTACCAAATGGGCTTTATGCACATCTCCAGTACTTCCTGAACTTAATACTGCACCTTCATTTCCTGTCTTACATGATTGGATGAACTGATTAATCCAGGTGTGTCTGATCATTTGCTGAGGTTAGACACACCTGGATTAATCAGTTCATCCAATCATGTAAGACAGGAAATAAAGATGCAGCATTAAGTTCAGGAAGTACTGGAGATGTGCATAAAGCCCATTCAGGAAGTAAAACTTTATAAAGTTTCTCAGCAGCAACAATCAAAATGCAACAAAATGCAGGTTAGTTTTATTTGTAACATTATTCTGTTAACACGGCATTTACACAGATAGTCTGAAGTTAGAAATGATTTGCCTCGGATGTTCTGAGGGGTGGATAAGATTGTCAATAATGACAGGCTAGCAGATTCCTATTGACTTCCACTAGCATTAGCATCAGCAACCTCCTGGAACTAGAATAACGGGATGAAATATGTTGAAACCGTCTTCAGTGATCAGTGGCATTCTGGCTCGCTAGAAAATGAGGCCCTATGTCAAAAATTCTGAACTTCCCCTTTAAAGAAAGGTTCACACGTGTCCTGGAAAACCTGGAAAAAGATCGAACATTTTTCCAGCCATGGAAATCACATGGAAAATGAGAAAAAGAGTAAAATGTTCTGGAAAAGCTTGAGTTTTCCTGGAAAATGATTTTTCCGCCCTCCCCACTTCATCTCCATTTCATCGCTGCTTCTTTGCAGCTTCCTCGTAGCTTTGTTGCCCTTTTGACGGAGCTTCATCACAGTTTTATCACTGTTATGTCGCCGTTTCATCGCTGTTTCCTCAATGTTTCCTCACCGTTTCATCGCAGCTTCGTTGCCGTTTCATTGCAGTTACGTTGCTGCTACGTCACCATTTCATCGCCGTTTTGACACCGTTTCGTCGCCATTTCATCACTTCGCCGTTTCATCGCCACTACGTCGCCATTTCATCGCTGTTATGCTGCCGCTACGTCACCATTTCGTCCCCGTTTCATCGCAGCTTCGTCGCCTTTCATTGCAGTTAAGTTGCTGCTACGTCACCGTTTCGTCACTGTTTTGTCGCCGTTTTGTCAGCTACGTCACCGTTTCATTGCAGCTTCGTCGCCGTTTCATTGCTGTTACCTTGCTGCTACGTCACCGTTTCGTCACTGTTTTGTCGCCGTTTTGTCAGCTACGTCACCGTTTCATTGCAGCTTCGTCGCCGTTTCATTGCTGTTACGTTGCTGCTACGTCACCGTTTCGTCACTGTTTTGTCGCTGTTTCGTCAGCTACGTCACCGTTTCATTGCAGCTTCGTCGCCGTTTCATTGCTGTTACGCTGCCGCTACGTCGCCGTTTAATCACCGTTTTGTCGCCGTTTTGTCAGCTTCGTCGCCTTTTCCTCACTGCTTCTTTGCAGCTTCGTCATAGCTTTGTCGCTGTTTCGTCACCGTTTCAACGCTGTTAAGTTGCTGCTACGTCACCGTTTCGTCACTGTTTAGTCACCGTTTCATCGCAGCTTCGTCGCCGTTTCATTGCTGTTACGTTGCTGCTACGTCACCGTTTCGTCGTAGCTCGTCGCCATTTCGTCACTGCTTCTTTGCAACTTTGTCGTAGTTTTGTCGCCGTTTCGTCACTGCTTCTTTGCAACTATGTCGTAGTTTTGTCGTAGTTTTGTCGCCGTTTCGTCGCTGCTCTGTCACCGGCACGTTGCTGTTTCGTCGCCATTTCACCACAGCTTCATTGCCGTTTTCTCGCCGCTACGTCACTGTTTCATCGCAGCTTTCTCTGCTTCGTTGCTGCTTCGTCTTTTCTTCGTCTTTACTTCATTGCTGCAAAAAACATAAACTACAATTGCAGAACAATCCTTCAAAAGCTTGTGGTGGAGGTTATTATTCTATGTTGTGATAACTTGACTTATACTGTAGCAGCTGGAAAAGTCCTGGAAAAGTCCTGAAAAAAGTCCTGGAAAACAACTCCTAGAAGAGTGGGAACACCGTTGAAGGGTTTCAGAAGTTGCGTGAACCTTTCACCTCCGTCCGTTCCCCGTCTTCATACCAGCCTTTTCTATTCTCTCTCCGTCAGGAACGGCTTTCCGAAGCAGACGGCCGCTCAGCTCATCCTCAAGGCCATCTCCAACCACTTCGTGTCGTCCACCAGCTCCTCTCTGAAGAACATTTACTTCGTGCTGTTTGACAGTGAGAGCATTGGGATTTACCTCCAGGAAATGGCCAAGCTGGACAGCAAATGAGGACCCTGCTTTCTGGGAGCTGGTTTTTCTAAGCGTTGCTGGGGTGGGTAGGATCCAGCTGTAGGGCGTCCGATGTGGAGTCTGTCTTTGATAAAGAGGGAACCGGTGTTTGTGAGTGGAGTGCTGTTCACATCTGTGTGTCTCTGTCCCTTCAACAAACTGCTTTCTTTCTGTCCTGGTTAGGTAATTTAAGTTCTTCCGGTTTGCTCTGATCGATCTCGTTTTAATGTTTTTACATTTCATGTATAAATACAGTAGTTTTTTCTTGGCCTCTGTAGTTTCTGATAGTTTACTAAAAAAATGTGGTTCTCATTCTGCTTTGAAATAAAACTCAGATGTTTTAGACCCGACTGCTCTGATTTTCTAAGCGTTGAATCAACCACTCGTCCTCTGCTGGTGGGTGGATCCTGAACACATCGTAGATTCTCAGTCATCCAGGTCACGGTGATCACAGGAGCTACAGCCAGCAGTTCACTCTGTCCCAGTCAGAAACTCTGAGTTAACTCTGTCCCAGTCCAGTCAGGAACTCTGGGTTAACTCTGTCCAAGTCCAGTCAGAAACTCTGGGTTAACTCTGTCCCAGTCCAGTCAGAAACTCTGGGTTAACTCTGTCCAAGTCCAGTCAGGAACTCTGGGTTAACTCTGTCCAAGTCCAGTCAGGAACTCTGGATTAACTCTGTCCAAGTCCAGTCAGGAACTCTGGGTTAACTCTGTCCCAGTCCAGTCAGGAACTCTGGGTAAACTCTGTCCCAGTCCGGTCAGGAATTC
>JALJCO010000007.1:0-16630 GCA_023101725.1 Atherinomorus stipes
GCCCGACCAATATATGGCTTCGACCGATATATCGGGCCGATTTTGGCGTCTGGCTCATTAATCGGCATCGGCCAAAATGTGGCCGATATGAAAATTCTAGTTTTGCTTCAAACGGCAAATAGAAACTTCTGCTGCGCGCTTCTGCTCTCCCCCTCCCTTCCTGAAAGCTGCTCGTGCTGCTCCTTGCCTCCTCCCCCTCCCCTTACAGAGAGCAGCGCTTTCTCTGCACCCCCTCCCTGCTCCCCCTCGCACACACACGCGCTACGCAGGCAGAGGACAGCAGACTGATGCAGACGTTTAGTTTCCTCCTGGTAAGCTGAGACTTTCTAAAACTACATAAAACTACACTTTAGTGCTCCGTGACAACAAACGTCCTCGAGGAAACACGCTGTTAGAGCGCATTAAGGAGAGCAGGCGAGTTTTAAATGCGCTAGTTTTAGCGACAATATTAGCATTTTAACAGTGCAAGTTGCCTCTTTGTGAAATAAACAAAGATGCAGCTGCTAACTCCATCTCTACTATTAGCTAATGTCAGACTGTTAAACAGCAGTAAACGCTGTGTAAGTCGCCTCTTTGTGACACAAACGAGATAAATGCAACTGTTAACTTCCATCTCCATTGTTATCTAATATAAAATTATTATATTGTGTCCCTCTATACTTCATGCCATGCAGGTTTTACTGGGACTCGTAAATACAGAAGTTTAATTTTTTTTGTTAAACTAATTAAAAAGCTCCAACTAATGTATTTATTTGTAATTCTGTTTAGATTTAAAAGCTGCAACATTGCTCTTAAATCTAGTTTGGTCCCTTGTGTTAAGTGGAAGATGGAACTTTTTGAAGCTTAAAGATGACAAATTTATATTTCTAAGGTGTTTTAGTGAATGAGTCTTTAAAAATATATCATTTAAAAACACCTTCCATTAGTCTGTGTGTAATCACTGTAAGCTGTTTGCAGCAACTTGTTTTCATTTTGAAATGGTCATCTATAGTATTGAAACCTAATTACTAAAATACACTAAATGTATATATATTCATTCCCAGGAAGAGGAAAAGAGTAAGGTGGAGCCACTTCACAAAGATTTAACAGGTGTTAGATGCAACATCTGCAGTGTGAATGTTAACCTGGGCTGCAGCAACAGTAAGGTAGAAAACACAACAAATCTGTGTCAACACCTAAAACATCATCACAGATTCTGGATGTTCTGATTTTTAGTGTTGCATCACATTTTGGTCATTATAAGAATTAAAGTTGGACTACAGTTAGACAGGATGTCTGTATGTCCATGTTCATTTTTTAATATCCTGGCTGATATATATCGGCTGACATCGGATATCGGCCGATATCGGATATCGGCCAATATATCGGATATCGGGTTTTTGAAGCCCCCAATATCGGTATCGGAATCGGCCTCAAAAATCCCATATCGGTCGGGCTCTACTTTTTATTTCATAATGACATTTTTCAAAATGGCATTTTTCATGATGACGCAAGGCAGAGCAAGTAGGTGATTGGCTGCTCCTTTACTCAGACAAAAGCAGCAGCTCTTGCAGTATCGATTCAAGCGCACTGTGGAGACTATCACTAACGCTGAGAAGCCACTAGTAGATGGCTCATCTTAGACGGGATGGTTTTACACAAAGACCGTAGAAAATAGGTTTTACACCAGGGGTGGGCAACTGCGGTGCTCGAGGGCTGGCATGCTGTGGCAACACACTACCGTATTATGTGACTCCAGGGGGCATTGTATCATTTTACCAACATATTTCAGCGTCCGATCAGTGTGTTTAACCATGAAGAGTATCCTAAGCAATTACCGTAAGGTTATAGATACAGGTTGTGGGAGAATTGTGGCTTATTCTCACAAAAGCTGTCAATAATGTTAAAATGTAAAATTTTAAAAAAAGCTAAAGAGTGCATTTATGATAGCACTTTCTAATCAACCCCAACAAGCACGTTGGATGTTGACCTAGACATTTTTCGTGTTCTTCAGTCATCCCTTGGGAGATTCTGAAGGACTCAGACCAGTGTCATAATCTTTCAGTCTTCAGTCATTTTTCTACAACTGCTCGTTTGTGCGAGAATTTACACTGATACCAAAGCTGTATTATTGCATCTGATCCTCAACTTCACGCAAGCGGCAGGTGGCCGCAAAGTCTTACAACTGCTGATAGATAATGCAACAATATTTTGTAATGGAGAGTGTCTAGATCTCCAAAACTATCAGTGTGTTCAGACCAAGCGCGATTTGGGCGTCAAGGGCGTCAGGTTTACATGCAAAGTCAATGGCCGACGCGCGTTGGGAGAGCGGCGAAAAACCTGCGGTGCGTTTTGTGCGTCGAGGCGCGTTACACGCGTTACACGCGTTACGCGCGTGTCGAGTTTTGAGATTATGAGCGTTTGACGCGCGTTACGCATGTCAAGGGCGTCAGACGCCGGAGTTGGAAAATCTGAACTTTGGCGTCTTGACGCGGGGCGTCGACCAATCAGAGCGAGTCATGACACAGACACACTTTTCTGACAGGAGAGGAAACACACAGAAGAACCAGGGGAACCTCCTCTCTCTCTGATGACAGAGGAGGATAAACTGTGATCTGTGTCCGGTCGCGGTTTCTGAACGGTGGTTTGATGACCTGCTGTCCTAATGGGATGTACTGGGCTGATAATGCTGCCCCGCATCGGGACAGCGGGTTGTTAAACTGGGCCGGATCAGACGGCTGAAAGTGCCGCTCGCCAGCGGCTTCTGGAGTAAATGATGAAACTCATCACAGTCAGAACACCTGGAATCATCTGGTGAACCAGACTCAGAGCAGAGATGTCCGACGACTATGTTCCCTGCTTTATTTATCACATTAAGCCGAGCTGCTCTCTCTCCTGCACCTGCCATGGTGCAGACAGACCGGTAAAAGGAAAAAGAAAAAGCAGAGGCTCCTCCCGAGGCGCGGCGAGCGCGGCTTGGCTGGACATCTCTCGCCGCGCGTCAGGGACGTCAAGACGCTGGAAATCAAGCGTCTGACTTTTTAGTGACCAAGCGTCCAGCTTTGGGCGTCATCCAAGTTTGCTGATGTTAACAGGTACTGTAAGTGAGTGGGCTGTTGTCCATCAGTATCACAAAGTGGGCCCCATACAGGTTGTCATGGAATTTTTCATACACACACACTTCAGCGTAAGGAATTAGAGTTTATGTCCAGGATATATATGTCAACTCACTTGCTGACAGGCCACGGCTGGCATAGGTGATTATCCTCAGCCGGCCTTCCTGTTCTTGGTTTAATGCCACTCCGAGCCCAGTAGCACTGGCGTCAGTATGCAGGTATGGTAATTTCGGGTCAGCTAAACCAAGTGTGGCAAGGTACGCAACAGAGGGCCCAGGCGGGATTTGAACCCCAGACTCCTGGGTGAAAGTCATGCGCCATTCAGCCAAAGGGACATCCCTGTGGCCAAGTAGCCAGGGTGCACGATCAGTCGAAGGCATAGTGACAGGACCACACTGTCACACAAGGACTGGGGAACTAGTCAACTTCCCGATGAGCATCTCAAATGTTTACTGACAGGCAGGTGACCATCGCTCTCTGAAGAGCTATTTGGAATCACATGTCTTAGCTGGACTGGACTTTTTCTGGGTCTTGGGGGTATAGGTGAATAGCCACCTGTCAAATCATTGAGAGGCTTTGTATTGGAGACGTAACCCTTTATAAACCTTCGGTATTATCCAGCAAAACTTAAAGGCAGGGTAGATGATATTTTCTAGGAGCATTTTTCAAACCCCAAATACAGCCAATTAATTAAATGCTCTTACAAAAAAAATAAAGTATAGTCACCTGTAGAACGGGCAGGACTGAAAAAACCCCATCCAATCGTCTTGAATGGCCCTTGCTTATTGATTGTATGATATGTCTGTTAAACTCTAAAGCCGTTTTAAATGATCACAATTAGAAAACATGATTCCTCAGCTGTTTACTAGCCAGCTAACAAGCTATTCACTCGGCTGTTATTGGTTATATTCGCCAAACTGCTCACAAATGATTGGTGCACACGTTCCTGCGCTTTGGAGGCGTGGTTTCGGGGATGTATATTGTTTTTAAATGTAGCTTGCTCTAACCCTTTTTCCAGGATCCCCTACCCTGCCTTGTGTGACTTGAGCTCCGTCAGGGTTCTTAGAATTGGCCAGGATTTTATCAGGATCCGTCTCCACCCCCTTCTCTGAAACAATGTGTCCCAGATACTTCTCAGTGGTCAAGAAGAATTTACATTTCATGGTAAAGAACTACAGACCATATTCTTTTAAACAATGAAATGCATGAGCCTCTGGTCATGTTTTACAGCGAATCCATAGAGACAATAACGTTGTCAAGGAAAATGAGAACTTATTTGAAGTGGATCTCCCATACTTTTCGCCATTAATCACCGGAAAGTGGATGGAGCATTTGAAAAATGCCCTTGGGGCATTTGATTGAACTCCCAAAAATCCAATGGGTGTCACAAAAGCTGTTTTTGCTTTATCAGCTTCCTTCATCTTGATCTGGTAATATCCAGACTTTATTTATGAAATATTTATAAATTATTTATAAAGTTTAATTTATAAAATGATTTAGAATACACTCCTCTGAGAGACCAAAGAGTCAACCAAGTCTGTGCTGAGAGCAACCTGTTTGTGTTGAAGGCTACGTAAACTGGCTGTCGCTCAACCCTTTTTATATCAGGCCTCCCTCACCCTGCCAGGTGAGGCCAATCATTCAATAAGGGTCAGGCTGGCCTTTTTGGCTAGCCTGACAAAGTGGTACTGTCACACGTTTGTCTGTCTGACTAAACAGTTTTATGATATAAATACAAAACTGTTTGGAAGCAAACAAGTTTTGCTGACACATGGTTGTGTGCCGTCTAACAGCTGTGGCTTTCATTGAAGTTGCTGATTTCTACAGATATCTAAACTCCAACATGAAACATTTCCACCATTGGGTAAACATTTTATACAGGAGGGTTGTAGTTCATTAAAAGCAATGAGTGGTCAGCACACTACTGCCAAAGATGCAGAACAGTCTATTCTCACAGTTTCACCATACACGTGCAGCATTAATAAAAAAGGGAAAAAATGAATGAATAAATCAAGTATGCAAAATATAAACATATGCACCTAGTTCACAAAACATTTGCACCCCCAAGAAAATCATGTAGGCTAATTGTTAACAATTAACAAATACAAGTATGTGTGGGGGAGATCCCAAGACAACCTGAACATAGACAGTTTGCATAGACAAAATGCATAAACACACAATGAGTGGAAAGTAGCCAAATGCAGTGTTAAAAAAACAGGCCTTTGTTTCCTTATTATTTTTAAATGTGAAAGAAATAAAAATCAGGATTTTGATTTGGCAAACTAGATGTATGAATCATTTTTCAACAAGCTGCATGAAATTCTTTATTAACCAGGGAAACATGGTTAACAGATAGAGACACAATTACCTTTCCTGCTCAGTTGGCCCCAATTAATGCATTTGACACAAACTGTGAGGATCAGACAGGAAATCCTACATCCTAAATTTCCTCCCCTGAAAGCTTTTTAACAAGTTACTGTTCCCCAAAATATATCTTGAATGGCAACTTTGGTGCTTAATGAACTGAGCAAGTGTTGTGTAAGCAAGTGGGTTTTGTCTGATGGGGATGGTTAATTTATGGCTTAAATCCACTTTAATTCCCACTACTGGCTTCTTCTTTGATGGCTAACATGTGTGGGAGGCACTTAAATTCTCAGACATGATGAAAATAAAGCAATATTAAAGTTGGTGGGAACAGATAAACAGGTCTGAACAGTTAGACTGTCGCTGTTACACTGAACATGAGGTTAAGTTAAATATGTCTGTTGGTGCAACCAAACAGCAATCATTCAGTCACCATTTCCAGCAGTCTGCGTAATGCTCAGGGGGAAAAGAGAGTGAGGAAATGCAATCAGGTAGTAAATCTGTTTTGTCGTGTCAGTCATCTTGCTTTCGCTACATGCAGTAATACCAATATGACCTTGTGGAAAGTGGATTCACATTTTTACTCAGTCCAGATGGTCAGGAGATGACTGAAGCTGTGATGTGAGGTGACCTGTGTTGTTAGTTTTCACCAGAAATAAAGAATAAAACAACTCCAAGGCTCTTAATCTGCAGAAACAAAATACCAATGTGGAGTGATTTATTCTTAACATTTCCTTTGGAGTTTAAAGATTAAATGTCCATTTTTCTTAGAGAGGAAATAAGAAAAACCTTCCTTTAAAATGTGAAAGTAAACTATATGATTTTTTTTTTTTTAAATTAGATGCATTTCTTGACCCACTGGGGATTGTCCCAGAGCTGTAAATATTCCTGAAAGATTACAGCATTCTGAATGAGTGTATAAGAACGCTTCCAGTGTTGGTGATGTCATTCACAATGACGGTGTGAGTATATTTGATGAAGTTTGGGTGGGGTTTGTGTTTTCATTTGCATTGGTTTGTCTGTTTTCAAATTAACTCGAAAAATTTACATTAAATTTTCAAAGAAGGTGTGTATTATCATAAGTAACAAATTATAAAAATTTTAATGTGGATCGGGATCATCATCTGAATACAGGAATTTTTAAAAATGATTCCTTACTAGACAGGCCCACTCCTGGCAGCCGAGCTCATCTTCATGATTGTTTGTCTCTTACGTGATGATGAAATGATGTGGTTATGTCAAATACACTAACAAAGTTTGTCAGTGGCAGGGTAGGGGGGGGGGAGTGTGTATGTATATATATTTCCATACTTTGTTACATCTTCTATCAGCTGTTAATTACATCAAGGTGTTTATTTAGGTGAAATATGGTCAATTATCCCTTTCACTAATATTTGATAATTATAACATGACTTAATTGTGACAGCAGAAAAAAATATAAAAACACAAAGAGATGCTTCTCCTAATACACAGTTTGAGCACATGATGGCTTTATCAACACGAATAGCATGTGGATAATATTTTTTATTGTCTAGCTGTATATTTCTGCTCAGCTTGTGCTAACATGACAGTTTAATTTTCTTCAGCTGACCTTTTCATGAAAGACCCTCACTGATAAGCTCCCATTTATCCACCATCCTTTTCAACCTTTGCTCTGCAGTCTTTAGAGACATTTAGCCTTGCAGAACACAAATAATAAAACCCATAACTACACAGCAACCCACATTTTTCTGCAAAATAATAAAAATGGAAAAAAAAAAAAACATACATTCTCCTGTGGTGAACACAAAAGTAATGCAATAACGTATATATTGCTTTTTAATCCTGATAACATGACAACTCTCCCACCCTATGGTATTGAAGTCTTTGTCCAATCCTCACACAGTAACTCAAGACAATAAAATTTAATAAGAAATGCTACAAAAGAAAGTCAAATTAGCTTTAGTCATACTCGAAGAATTTAATTTCATTGCACATACCTAGGAGTTTTATAACTGAAGACAACAAAAGGTGAACATACACAACAAGTCTTTATGGCCTTCCATAAGTTGCCACCGTATAGCACTAACATTTCACATTTGAAGAAACCACAGATAGAGAATTTAAACATTTGCTGTCAAAATAGTTCAGGCGAACACAAGGGTTATGTAGGTTTATGGTTACAAAGTACTTTTTTGAACTGACATTACTGATGGCTGTTCCACTGTTTACAAGAAAAGTTGATTAGAAATTGAAAACATATTCGAAGAAGCCCACGTGATTGGGTGGTGCACGTTTATCACTGTCATAAGTAAACTTCTACTGAATCAGAACAATAAACTTGTCTTTGATTGTAGTAAAAAATTTAGGCTGCTCTTTTGTCTCATCCAAAACATCTGTTTTTGCCATGTAGTTGTTGAACCAAGCAGAGGAAGTACTCTTAGGCTTGTGCTCGTCAAAATCTAAATGTCTTACTACACAACAGGTAATAGTTTTTAATGCTTAAATCTTACCAACAGTGATTAAGAGAAAAATATAAGAATTAATAGTCTGATAAGAGAGGCACACTGAGTAAGATGGAAGCAGGACTGCCAACTCTCACGCATCGACCGTGAGACTCGTGCATTTTTTTTGGCTTTAAACACTCTCACGCCATACCTCTGATTTCCTACACCAAAATACACATCAAGAGGGTTAGGGTAGGGTTACCCCAAAAGCGATCTTCTGAGGTTATGTAATGAGGGGGGTTTAAAATCTGATGAAACCGCAAGGAGATATTTCAAGAGAAACTTTAAATACGTGGCACCTCAGCAAGTCTATTTTGGGAAAAACTCCAAAGGAAAAGACAAAAAAGAATTAAAGTTAAAGTAATAAAAAACAGCAAGCTGAAGCAAAAGAGCGCAAACTAGTTGATCCACATTTGTTGGAGGATGTAAAAGATGGAAAAAACTTTCAAGATGAGGCTATTTTTCAGCAGTGCATGTCATCAGTGTCTATGATCTTTTACCAGGATTCTTTTGAGGTGGTAAATCCTCTAGATTCTAGCTCTTTTCATCACTATTTTCACAGTGGGAAAACACATTTATATACACCCAGCTGAAAAGAACAATACCATCTTTTAAGTATGCTAGCACAGTTGTGAACAACAAACCCTCTGAAGTGCACCTTGACAGTCAAAAGTTGTCAGGTGACACTGCTCAGAATTGGTGTTTTCTCAGAGTACTACCACTGCGCATAGATGGTCACAATAAAAATTTTGTGGAAGATGAGATTTGGTAGCATGCCTGCAGCTATGAGAGATTACTTGTGTCGTAACAGCCCCCAGAATACATTCAAACCAAGTTGCATACTTGAGAGTTCTCATTGAGCAGTATATGGGAGCTTCACTCTTTCCAGCAACACCACTGAAACCAAAGCACCATTTTTTGCTGCACTATCCAGAAGTCACACTTCACTTTGGTCCACTAATTCGGCTGTGGACGTTACTTTGAAAGCAAGCACACATTTTTCTAATAATGTGCAAGAAAGCTTCACAACTTCCAAAAACCTCAGCAAGACCCTGGTAAAGAGACACCAGCTTTTTCAAGCCTATACTCGGTCTGGCAGTCTCTTCACACCAAATCTTCAAAGGCAGGAAGCTGATGAGTTTGATGGCCATCTCTATAACCTTGGCATTAACCTGTTTAAAACCACCTGGGCGCCAGCGCCCAGGCTGTGTTTTAGTCACACTTTTCTAATTTATATTTTCAGAAACTAGAAGGTGTAAGCTTTCAAATGATGTCTCACACAAGTAATTTGGCCTTACAGTTCCTCTGTTATTTGCATTTCCATTTGGGTATGCAAAATAGGCAAGGATTACTTAAAAAGGTGGGAGTTAAGAGGTTAAGGAAGCTTGTCAGATTAAAAGGCATCAAAGGCACCACTGCAGTAACACCAGGTATTGCATACAGTACAAGGGTATTAAGTCAGTTGTAGTTATGGACAGTAACATACAGTAGGATACGCCTTTCGAAAAATTGTTGTGATTTTTGACAAACTCATCAGATGTTTATTTTGTCATTGAAAACTGCCAGTCAGTACCGTTAGTTGATCTGGGTGTCCACTGCCTCACTAATACACGTACTTCTTATGTATGCGTTTGTATGGAGGCATTAGCTGATTACTACCCACTTTCTGTGTATGAAAGATTTGATGCTAACCTCATTTTTTACATCACTCCATTTGTCGAAGGTGAATAAAATCACATAGACACCGTAGAGGATCAGGAAGGCACTTCCTACACTTCAAGAAAGTGATTACAGTAATCTCACAACCCATTTGGCTGTTATTGGTGTAAAAGTAGACTATAATCTCCAATTCTTTGCCTTAGAAGACCTAAAAGACATCATTCCACTCAATGCTGGCTGAAGAGTCCTGCACCATCTTTAGAACATAGGTAAAATATGTGCTGTCCCTGCACTTAACATATTCTACACATTTCTTTGTTAGCTGTGGAATTATACTTTGCTTGCGGATGGTAATGTTACTACCTTTGTCAGTTTGTAGTGGTTTATAGAGATATGTTGACAATTCGCTTGATGAAAAATTTTTTTTAAATTGTATTCAAAATCTGAGATATCCTTATGCCTTTTAGAAGTGGCAATATTTTTTGGACTGAATATTTCGTAATCAAATTTCTTTAAGCGCAGCAGCAGAAAATATCTCTCCTGCCAAATACCGTACAGGAAGTATAAAACTTTGCTGCGACACTTTACCATCAAAATACAATGGAATGCAAACTGAGTTTTATTTGTAACATTATTCTGTTAAAACGGGCATTTACACACTGTAGATAGTCTTGCATTATTACTGATTTCCCTCGGGTGTTCTGTGGAGTGGATAAGATTGTTTTTAATGATAGGCTAGCGCAGAATTCCACTGACCTGCACTAGCATACTATCGGCAACGTCATGCAACTAGAATGATGGGATGAAATATATTGAAACTGTCTCCGTTGATAAGTAGTATCCTGGCTATCTCAAAAATGAGTCGCTAAGTCAAAAATTACAAACTACCCCTACAGTAACATCTGCTAATTTATTAAGTGTATTATAAAAACTTTTTACAGCATTTCAAGAAGAATATTTCAAGATTTAAATGTTTAATTACATTAGGTTAATTGGCCACTCTCTAGGAGTGAATGTGAACAAGGGTAGTTGTTTATCGTGTTGGCCCTGCGACAGACTGGCAACCTGTCCAGGATGTACCCTGCCTTTTGCCTGATTATTGCTGGGATGGGCTCCAGTGACCCTGTACTGGACAAGAGGTACAGAAAATTAATGTTAAATTAGTACATTGGTGCAGCAGTCAGCTTAACAAATCCTGGGATTTTCCGCCTCCTATTTAATAGTGGGGGACTATACCTGATAGTGATAAAGTATTTGGTGCCAGGCTATTTGTAAGAGACAAATCTGTTACGTATATTGGCTAGACACATAAAAATCCCCTGGAACATTTATAGGATTTATGTTATATACATCATTTTAAAGGACAGCTTCTTGATTACTTACCTGTTTAGTTGTTTTCTTTCCTATTAAAGAAAAAAAATGGAGGATTGCTGAGGTATTTAAAAAGCCTTAACTGTAATATCAACCTGTTTCAGAAAAAGGTAACTGTTATAATGGTTATTGAACCTATCACCACAAAGGTCACAAAACACAAAGGTTTCAAGGATGTTCTGTAAAAAGGTATACAATGGCAAGAGGAAAGAGGGGTATATGTTTGTTTGTTTTTAATTTTGTTTTATTTATTTATTTTCAAACAATCAGCTGCCAAGCAAAAAAAAATTCACCAAATTACATATGTAACTAACGCAGACAACGGACGAAACTGTCCATCCATCTGCGTATCCGTCTTCTGCGTCGAGTATAAATGGGCCTTAAGTACACATTACACATTACCGGTGTTCTTTATGTTGGTGGAAAAATGCATCTTGCCACTAGGGATTTACTGGTGTTGTGTGACACAAGAAGAGCAAAAGCCACCAGAGAAAACAACAGGCCCTGCAATCCACGGCTACATTAGACAGGATCTCTGTATACACTCCCTCTGTTGGAGGTTTGTCAGATCAAGAGGCTAAGGTATGTTATGTGTTATGATCATTTTGAAGTTAAATAGTTTTGTGTATTGGATTGTACTGCCACATTTGATGGTTCTGATTTAACTGCGTTTTGTAGTCTCCTGTGTCCAGTCTCCCAGTCTAGTTTTCTTAGTCATGTGTATATCTTACTTGCTCAATGTGCTCACAAGCTCCTGCTCTACTGTCTAAAATTATTTAGACTTAACTGCAATCTTTGGGGAGTCCTTATATATTTTTCTTTTAAGCCGCTTTCAGACTTGCATTGCGGAACATGAGCAGTAAAGTCCTCTGCTCTTTAACCCGACTCGCCTTTACAAACATGCCACTGCCATGTGGACTTACTGCGTCCCAGGTGCGTTCAGACATCAGGAAAACAGCCACACTCACCCTTCAATCCTCTCCGAACCATTTTTTGTCCATTTCGCTCTTATGGCAGCGTTTTCGCTCTTATCGCATGGGGACCAGCTGGTACGTGTCCGCTACATCTCCGAGTGTAAAAGACTGGAATGCATGTCTGAATGCAAGCGTTATGAAGGACAAAGTCCACACTATTACCGCTTTTCCAGCGCAAGTCTGAAAGGGGCTTTACAGACAAGGTGGCTGAGGTCAAAATGGCTGGGACACTGGTGCAGCACAATGAGCCGCTTGCTGTTGCTGATCACCTTGGGCCTCTTCTGAAAGAACGTTTCAAGGATTCTAAGACAGCCCAGGAGTAAAGCTGGATATGCCACAAGTGGAACAAAGTGTGAGACAACCCACACGTGTGCTCTTTTTTAACAGACAGCTTAGAAGTTTTGCCAACAGTGCTGACGGTGAACATGCTGTAGCAGACACATTACAAGGAAGATACGGACAAGAATGGGGCTCCCACTTGATCAAAAAATTGAAATTGAGGACACTTGTGGATTAGAAAAAGAAGACAAAATGAACACAATAGATGTGTGTAGGACAGCCAGTCATCGTCAGCCAACAACCACCTTGGAAGAAATGCAAAACAGGGATAGTCTCTCTGTTGATAATGCTGTGAACACAGGTTCACAGAACCCATCGTCTCCAGAACCCTGAATCAACACTGCTATAATATGTTCATAGTTACCCAATCAGATAGTCCACCACACTACTAAATGGGCTATAGCATGGTTAGTTTGGTGTGAGTAAAAACCTAATTAAAATGACTAAACATTTGTGTAGTGTCTAAATGCAGTAATTCAGTGGTTATAAAATGATTCATATATTGCACATATTTGATCTTGGAGGACCTGGTAGTCGATGTTGGCTATTGTTTCAAGGGCAGTACAAACCATCTTGACAGGTATGGACTTTTGACAGTGTGCATTATAATACAGAAATACACTGCTTTTGAGTACATGTAATTTATAATTACTGTCTGTCAGAGAATTTCATGAGCTGCACAAGGTGAGAGTATAAGGGAGATCCTCCAGCATGTCTCTGCTCATTGGTTAAGCCTCTTCTGAGCTGTGTTCTGAGGCCTATGACCCTATGGTCAGCTACTTTCTAAACTGCCAGTATGGTCCCCTCAATTCCTTTTTAGTCTTACAGCTATTACAAAATTGCATCCAAAATTAAGTATACAAGTGATATTTCTAACCATGTTTTGATCTGATTATATAATATAATCACCATATAAGCATATAATACTATATGATCATATACTCCCTGCAGATATTTTATAAGCAGCAAGACACAGCATTTCTGGGAACCTGATTTGTTGTGTGTTTCTGACAAGAAGAGGGCTGGATGTATTTCACCATCAGGCTATGTTCCACAGGTACTTGGATGATGGAGACACCACACCAGATCAGGCGGAGAAATTCCATTAGGCTGCTTTTGGCATTTCTCATCAACGCAGTGGATTACACTTTAAAGAAGCTCCCCCTATTGGAGTCACTGCTCAAGCACACCAAGTTTGTAGATGTTCTACAATGGCTGGAATTTGTTGTGGAAAATGCCCTTCACTTTGTTGTTTTTCAGCAATTTCTGTTGGTTCAATGAAAATTCTATTTTGAAATTCTGTAGTGTTTAGGTGCCTAAGATAGTATCACCAGACTTTATTCTCTAAGCATAAGATCCATCCATTATTGGTTTCCTTATTTAAATGCTTACTTCTTGGGGTTGATGACCATGCATCTCAAACAAATAATTTTGCTTCTCATATTAGGGTTTCACACCTGCTCCCATTCCATCAGCCACAGAAGCATGAGCTACTGGGCAACAAGGTCCTAGGATACCAGACTATGTCATTGCTACCCTTGCAGGAGACGTCCATCTTATTCCTGAGCTAACGAATGTACAAGCAATGCAATAAACTTCCTGTGAGACAGCGCTTAGCCGTTGACTCACAGTGTAAACTGTCGTTTCTGCTAGCGGTTTATTCTCATTTTTTTTTACAAGAGTATTTATAACCTTACTAAACAATTTGCCCCAGAAAAATGTCCTTGCATGTTTTGGGAATATGTTGCGCTGTTCGTGGGTGTACTAACAACCAGAAAAAGTTCAATTTGTGGTTACAAGAGCGATGTGTAGAACCTGCACCCTGGTCTAAAGGCCCTTTCAGATAGAACGCGTTTTTCGCTGAGTTCACCGCGAGGTAGGGCGCAGAGTCGGCGGCAGACCCAGCGGCAGCAAACACGTCAGACACGTGTTGCTAAGCGACAGACCAGGAAGTGTTTCTTCCCCGGCACACTTCGTTGTGAGAGATGTACCTCTCATCGTCGCAGCAAAGAGCTTTTCTCCAGAGGAGGAGGAGAAGATCAGCAGCAGATAAAAGGGTGGGGGTCCACCTGATCCTGATAACAAGGCAGAACTTGGGGGAGTTCAGACCCGTCCGGGAGCTGCATTCTTTTGCACAGACCGCTTCCAGGTTTACTTCAGGCTGAACAAGGACCACTTTTTTTCCGTGAACTGGCCTCTCCTATTGGACGCGCTAGGATGTCGTCACAGCGCGCTGCGCCCAAATTGAGAAATTTTCAATTTGAGCGCAGTGGCGTCAGCGCCACCGTGGCGGCATGCGCCCACCTTGCGCGCCGCGGAGCTCCGTGGCATGGCGGAACGTGCTGCCACGGCGGTACCACATACACAATGAATGGGTTTGCCGCCGTCCTCTTGCGCTTGCCGCGTTCTATCTGAAAGGGCCTTCAGAGAGAGTGGCTGAAGGGCTCCAGACTGCAACCAAATGGTCGCATTTTGCGAATAAAAAGAATTACATCTGCTGTTAAGTAAATAACTTTGTATACCACCTCTTTCAACAAAACAAGACCTGTTCACCTCACTCATGGTTCGAAATGTGCAAAATCAGGTTTAACGCCTTTAATATCTATTTTATGTTTGTAGAAGTCCGTATATTAGAAAAAAAAGAAATTGTTTAAAGACTATCAAAAACTGCTTAAACGGCTCTAAAAACAGAAGTGACGTCATGTACAGTGCTCCGTGATGCAGCCTACAGCTAACAAAGCTAAACAGAATGGACGAGAGAGGAGGAAGAAGAAAGTTTTATTTTTAGATTTGAAGGACCACGTACAGTTCTGAACCAGAAGCGACGAATAGGGTCTCTGGCATCCAGCAGAGGTCACTGCTGACGGGAAACAGAGCAGCAGATTCAGTCCTGGGCTGTTGAAACGTGGAGGATTAATCAAACATGTAAGTGAAACAAGTGTTTTGTATATTTTCTCCACATCAGTTTCTGAACGGGGCTAATAAAACCTGGTTAAGCTGCAGAGCAGCTTAATTAAGCAGCTTATTGCAGCAGCCAATAGTCTGAGACTAACACTTCCCCTAGAACACATTCAAACTAATGCTCATTTAAACTCAAACATCATATAAATTAGATTTTAGATGATGATGATGATGATACTTTACAGCAAAACTCAGCCTCATTAAGTCGGGTTCCAACTTGTGTTAGGAGGAGTCAGCTATTTGTGTTTCACTGCACTTCTATCGTGGGTTTCAAGAATTAAAAATTGTGTGAAATCCTGCGACCACTGTGAGGGCGGCCGAGAGACACAGGAGCTGCTGCTGCTGGCTTCAAACTCGCACTGAGCATGTGCTTCATAGAAAAACAGCGCAACTTAACTGGCCTTAGATGATTTTTAAACCAGCGGAGCAATGATTTAAATAAAACTCTTAAGATGTCTGAGGAGTGTTAGGACTCGGGAGATAAAGAAGATCCCACCAATTAGAATCCTGGTTTTAACTGTCTTCTCCTCCTGGATCACACGGCAGCAAAGCGCCCCCCCTCTTCTCTCTTCTTTTCACTGGTAGATAAACGCGGGCTTCATGGGTCACCCCCGAACAGCCTCCGTAACACACTCGTTATGCCCTCAAAAAATAAAATTAAAAACTAAAAAAATCCCTTCACTACCCCTCAATCTTGCCTAGTCTTGGCCAATTTACTGTTGGGTGTTTGTTTTTTTTCCTCCACAAAAGTGGCTGAGGCTGCAGCTGCTGCGTCACCTAAGTGAAAGGCGGCTCTTCTTGTTAGGAAAAGTGGACATGATGTCCAGAGAGACTTGAATCTGTGCATTCTGCACAAACAAATGTATTCACCTTGTTGATGTTGCCGAAATCTCAGATAAAAACCTGTCAACGTTCCTGCCATAAACTGATCTGACAGCGGCTGGCTTCTGGACCATTTACCGGAAATGTCGTCATGCATCACGTGGTTCAGAATCATGTTTTTTGAAGTACATCTCTAGCAAGCTAAATTATGTTTAACTATTTATAAAAACATGTGCAAAATCTTTTCTTCATGTGACAAGGTCCCTTAGACTTTTTAAAATAAAGCTTATTGTGGAAAGTAACGCCTAAAAAAGTCCCTACCATCTGCTTTTAGTTGCTGCAGTTTTCTACTGTGATTCATCACTTTGCAAGCACTACTGTTTCTGCCGCTACCCATTCAAATTCATATCATCTCATTAATAGTTACTACTGTAATATTAGTATTAAAAAGAAAATCCTCAGAAATAGTCAGAATCAACAGTCGCTCAATTTGGTAATGTAAAGACCTTAAACCCCAAAGACACAGACAGCTCATATCTTCATACATGTATGGAGCCGT
>JALJCO010000008.1:0-49536 GCA_023101725.1 Atherinomorus stipes
CTGCTGCTGCGGCTGCTCCTTAGAGCAGATAGACGGTCATGTAGAGGGTGCCTGGTGTTGCTCAGGATGCTCTGCATCAGAGTCCTCATCCTCCTCTCCCACACAGATCCCACAGAGTCCACCTGCCCGCCCATCACCGACCGATGTGTTTGTCCCGGTTTGTCTGCAGCTCTGTCGCTCTTAGCACAATGTAAACAGCGAATTTCTTCTTCTATGCTTGCATTATCGGCAGAATAGGCTCTGAACGCCGAGGCTTCCGTAGTTTTGTGAATGCGCATATGCGCGCTTTGCGAAAGTAAGATGTTCTACTGTTTAGGCTATAAAAATCTACTAAATGATGGTTTACAGTAAATTCTGGACGCTACCCACTCAGGACACTTGGATTACATTGGACGAGCAGTATGGAGGAATATTGACAAGTTTTTGTGGACTTTTATGGACCTTTTTGGCTCGGACCCCGGTGAACTCCATTATATAAAAGTTAGGGGAAAACAAGAAGCCTTCCTGATCGCCGGCTGCATTTGAGATATTAAAAAAGTGCTCCAGAGTCTTGCTCACCATGAGGGGAAGTGGAAAAAAAAGTTACATCATTCTGTGGGTGAACTATTCCTTTAAATGCCCTGCATCTCCAATAAAAAGAAAAAAATCTATTTGCAAAATAACGCAGGGCAATAAACAATAACCTATCTGCTTTGAGGGGAAAGCGTATGGCAACATGAGAAAAAGTCCCACCAGGATTGATCCCCAGTTTACTGCAGGACAGACGTGGACTTTGACCATTTACCCAGAGACACACAGTTGTAAAGAGAAATAATCAGGGCAAACCATCTCTCAGAAACAGAGAGACTGGACTCACAGGTTACAGCTGTGCACTTCCGTCTGAGAACGATCTCTGAATGTTTAACTCTCCACAGTCATGCTGCATCTTCATCCATGAAACCCGTAACAAAAGGACACGTCTGTAACCTACAGATGCGGGCATGAAAAAGTTCCCCTTTCAGCCGACTGCCAGCCCCCAGCCACTTACCAGCGACTTGTCTGCTAATTCAATCGCACAGAGAAACACCTGTGTGCCCAGGGGAAACGATTTCAGAGCATAAATGAACGCCCGGAACAAGGACGTTTCTACACGCCATGTTTGGACACCGTACGTGATGACGTATTTGCGGGACAAATCGTGATAGTGCAGTAATGGTGCACTATTAGTGCACCATTTCTGGCAGAAAAAAGAGGAACTTTTTCATGTCCAGATCTGTAACCGACTCTGATTTATTTTAACGTTTTATTTGAGAAGGCAGCAGCCAAAACTCACCGCTGACCGAATAAATGAATGAGGAAATAAAACGGTGAGTGTGGCTGAAAGTGGGCCGAGACTGCGAGAAACTCAAGGTTTCTCCACATTAACCTGCTCCTGACCAGGATAGTTTCAGAGAGTCTGTTACCATGGTAACTGACTGAGGGTTTAAGTTACCCCTCTTTGTGAAACAGGCTAGAGTTCCTCCTCTTTCCCTGGGTTGACTTACCTCTTTTGTGTTACGGAAAACTTAGAGTTTCTCTAATTTCAGGTTAAACAACTCAGAGTTTCATTAAACCCGCTTCCTAAAACAGACCCCAGGTCTGCTGACTGTTTTACTTTCCGCTTATGTACAACAGAACATTAAAGTGCAAAGAATATGAATATATATCTGATCTGTGGTTTTTATTTTCTCATTTTAAAGAGAAAACAAAAACATGAATGTCGGTGTTGATCAGTGGAGTTTATGCAAAACTCTGATAATCACTGTTTTTGTTTGTTTTTCTACACAGGAATGCCCGTCTTTCCAGATTTGTCTTTAATTAAGACTTTCAACAAAAGCATCAATAAAAATTGCATATAAATGTAAAACTGTCCCTCTAAGCAGGGGCGTGCTCAGCATTTTTTGAGGTCAGTTGCTCAAACCTAAAAAGGGGAACACTTGATCCTGTCAGAGAACGTGTCTTTAACTGTAAAATTTAAAACAATAAATCTGAACAATGAATCACACATTATTCTCCTGTTATTAAAGTTCTGGAAAAAGCTCCTGTTGTTTTTTTTGTAGGGATACCTTTTTATTTCATTAATTAAATAATAAATTAAAAACAAAATTCATACATCTTCCAAAATTTTAAATAATGAAAAAAATCATTAATATATTTTTTTTTTTTTTTTTATTTTATGTTTAGTATTTTTTTTATTATTTATTTTTTTTATTTATTTATTAATTTATTATTTTATTTATTCTGTTATTTATTTATTTATTTTTTTATTTTTTTTTTTAATTGTTTATAATTATTGTTTTTTTTTTATTATTTTATTTTAATTTATTTTTTTTATTTTTTTTTTTTTTTATTATTTTATAAATTTTTTTATTTTGTTATTTATATTATTATTAATCTAGTTTTTATTTAGTTTTTTTTAATTTTTTTTAATTTTTTTTTTTTTTTATTTATTATGTTTTTCTTTTTTTTTTATTTATTTATTTATTTGTTTATTTATTTTTTGTTTCTTTTCTTATGTTTTCTGGTTTGTTTTGAGTCTATATTTTTTTTGTCCTTTTTTTTGTTTTTCTTTTTTTGTCTTTCTATTTTTCAAATTCAGGTGCGTAGTTATGAGGGTGGGTTTGGGGCTGGGGTTGTGTCCCCGCGTCGGCTCGGCACCACGCTGGTTGTCTGTATGTGCCATTTTAGGAAGTGATGGGCGCAGTATTTACAGGAAGGATAGCGTGTGCTTGCGGGAAGTGTTGGATGAGTCGTGTGTTTTCGTGTGTTGCTGGAAAATGTCTAGGTAGGGGATTATGTGTACGGCTGTATGGTGATAGAACGTGATGTTTCTGGGATATTGGGCATCTGAAGTCCGTGATGGCTTATTTATTTTTTTTTTCATTTAGTTCGTGTTTTTCTTTTTGGTATTTTCTTGATTAGTGGTGAGCTCTTCGTTAGGGGCTCGTATCTCACCAGCGACCTGCTGTGGTGCTTTTGGCCCGCTCTGCTTTTCTTCTATGGCGCTCTTTGGCTCGCTGCAGTTTGTTTCTGTTTTGCATCTCGGCTTCTACAGCCAACAGACCTTGCTTGTGCCGTTCCTCCTCCATCGGCCATACACCCAGCCCCGCCAGTCCCGTGTCCCCGGCTACCACATCCCGTACCTGGTGCCTGGGTCTCCGTCGCAGCCGGCACCGGGCCCTGGCGTGCCCTCTACACCTCCACCGGCACAGCGGTCCTGGGTCCGGCGTCCATCGTACATAGCCCTGGGTCCCTGCGTTCTGTCCCTACACCAACCCTAATCAGGCTGTGCTCCGTTCCTTGACCCCTTCATTTCCGGGGGGCCGGTTTTTCTCCGGGACTTTTTCTGCCGTTCTCTGACCGAGATTCCTTTTGTTGTGTTTTTCATAGGTTACATGTTTATTATGATAAGCCGGTTTTTTTTTCTTTACTGCTTTTTATTACTAATATAATCAGCTGATGTTCATTTCTTTTAAAGCCTTTTATCTGTGTTGTAGTGCTGATCTCTTACATCTGGTGCAAACTTATGTTTATATTTAGGTTACAATATAACTCTTATGTTTGTTTCAAATTATATTTCTCATTTGGATTAGACTCATCTACTGCCAATTTTGTTCATTTTTATTTACTTACTTTGTATTAATTTTTTCCATCCATTCCTTTCATACCTTCTATCCTTTCATTAACTCATATTACCATTAACATCCCAATACCTTTAATAATACAAGCTCACTCTATATAATTTTTAATTTTAATCTAATAAAATATTTAATGTTAATAGGCATATAATACCCTTAGCGGGTAATCTGTGTAGATCTGAATATAATCATAATACTTCTTTTTATATTCATATATGTATTTTCTTAGTATACTTGTGAATATATTCTTACAGTTTGTTTATTTACTATATATATAATTTATTCATTATTGTTAAATTCCTTTCCTTATATATACTTTTCTGAATTTGGTTATGTTTATGTTCTGATAATTAAATAGAGCTGAATAACATTTTGTTGTTGTTAATATTCTATCTTTAGTTATTCTGTTATTGATGTGATGGATTGTGATGTTATGGAGTCGTATCTTATTATGTTTTCAGCTGCATAACTAGTTACACTGTGGGTTCTTATGGTTGTGCTTCATCAGGCACGTAGAGTCATTAAGATCTACTCGACTCATTAGCAACGTCAGTGCTTCTGCTCAGCCTGACTCTCTCATCAGTGTGCATCTTGTCGGGATATCGGACTTATAAGCTCTTCTCCTCTTACGGATTTTCGTTTCAGTATGGCTATGTTTTGGTTTTGTTATTTCTATAAATTTGTACTCTGTTGTGTTAAAGTTTATTAATTTATCTTGTCTTGGGCAGTATTTTCATGTTAATCATATATTATGTTTTTTATCAGCTTTGTATAACATTGATGTTAGCATTATTGTAAATGTCTATTCACATATAGAAATTTTTTTATTAATTTGGTACGTTAATTTCATAAAATATGCAAATCTTCACTCTCTCTACTCGGCGTCAATTTGTAATTTGGTCTTAATCCCTTTTATTCTGTTGTTTTACATTGTTATTTGTTCGTTCTTTTACCTATCTCTATTGGGTTTCCATTCCCATTACTTCTTTTATTTCTCATTTTCTGTTTATTTTTTTTTGTATCTTCATTTATTTCTTATTTCTATGTGTTGTTGTTTTTGTTCTTATTGTGTAATTTTTATTATTATTATAATTGTGATTATAGGTGGTTTTGGTTTATATGATTATATTTAATTTTGGTATAAGGATTGTTATGGTTAATAAGTGAGTGTGTGGTTGTTGATTATATTGAGTTTTATATATGTTGATTATAGGATTTATTGTTGCAACTAATTTGGTTTGATTTACATGTCAGTCATATATTTACCTGAGTTGATTTATTCTTTATTTTAACATGTTTTTGTTTATCTTATATATCAGCTTGATATTAGTCTTATTAAGGTTGCTTTGTTTCTCTTATACCATATTTTACTTTCAGGTTCTCATATTAAGCTTTTTAGCTTCTGAAAATAACTGTTTTGATTAATTAGTCTTCGGATCTTCTAGATGCTCTATTAGGCATTTAGTGCCACCAGCATTGAGTGGTGGATGCGATAATCAACTGGAGGTTTCTTCAGTGCGATGGATCTCCTGTCAGTAAGGTCTTGTTTCTTCGGTGCAGGATGTATGTCCCGGGTATTTTCTGCTGTCGGTGCAGGCTTCTGTCTCCGGGTGCTATCTGCGGTGGGGGGGTATGTTTCCAGTAGTTGAATATGTTTCTGCCAGGGGTGTTGCTGTTGAGGACCAAAGTCTCTTTCGTCCAGCCCTTTTCCCTCCGTACAGCATGATGTAGAAGAACAAAGAGCCTCTATCCCAGCATCGCTACCTTAGTGTTGAGACATGTTCGGTGTTACCTCTGCTCTGCCGTTCATTTGTTACATTCTCTTTAGGTCTTTATGGGTTGACTATTCATACCTCGATATACTATGATCTTTTCCTTGGGTTACTTTATGATCTGTTTCTTATTTTGTGCACTAATCATTCGCACACATCATTCTTTATCATGTGTCTTTCTCCTTTAACCGTTATCACGTTCCTACGTGTGCGGTTTTCTCCAGTTTCTCTTCTAACCTTTTCTCTTGGCGTCGTCATTTCTTTTTTAGTGTGTCCTATATATACGTGCGTCTTTATCCTGCCTCTCTTACGTCGTTCTATCCGCGTGCCGTACTGTCTATTCTATATTAAGCATTTGATCCAAAGAATTGCCCAAATTATCTGAATATAGTATTGGTAAAAAATAAATAACAATATGAAGCAACATGTGTTCATGAAAAAAAAGTCTCCCTATATAAATAATTTTATATAAAAATAAAAAATATAATATATATAAAATTTAATATATAAATAAATATAAAAAATAATTAATTAAATAATTAATAAATTACTTAAATAATAAATAAATAATAAATAAAATAAATAAATAAATAAATAAATAACTTAATAAATAACTTAATATATAAATAAATATATAAATAAATAAATAATAAATATATAAATAAATAAAAAAATAAATAAAATTATAAATAAATAAATGAATAAATAAATAAATATAATAATAAATAAATCAATAACTAAATAAATAAATAAATAAATAACTAAATAAATAAATAAATAAATAAACATATATATGACTAAATAAATAAATATTAAAATAAGTAAATTTTGCATTTTTTAGATTTAATAATATTATTTATTTATTTATTTAATTATGAATAAAAATGGCATTCCATAGTTCTGGTTCTGCAGAATTTTTTTCAAAAGGTCTGTAAAATATACTTGTAGTGTAATTTTGCGTATAATCCGCCATCTGGCCTTCCATGTGGCTGTCTTGCTCCTCTCCACCTGAGACTTGTTGCACCTCATCTAAAGTGAACATTTGCAATTAGAGGATTAAAATGGAAAAAGTCCACAAATAAGGACACAAACTAATCTACTGACATTTTTTCATGTGTTTCATGTGTTGCTGCTTTTCAGCCAGCCACGTGATGAACCTCGCTGCCTCCTCAGCGTCTCTTTGTCCTGAATCCTGGAGGACTCAGGACAAAGAGAGACAGCACTAGTAAAGTTAACTGCATACTGACCATCATAAGTAAAACATAAATTATTCTGAACGCTTCACCTGCATGTTTGGTTTGTATTTAAACTGCACCTGAAGGTTCCTGCTCTGATTCCTCACTGCTGCTGCTGACAGTGCTGCTCCTTCTCCATCTTTGTAAAGAAAGATCCAAACGCCACCAGAACTTCCAGCTATTCACATTCACTAATTGACTAGTTTTATATGCACTGGCGATGTTCAACAACAAATGTTCTAAATCTAAATGGGATTTGAAATAAAATCTCATATAGTCTAAAGAACTCAGCATTCATATCATGAATTATCCTGCTTTTATGTAGTTAACCATCTTCTAAAATTTACAATATCCTTTGTTACAACTTTAAACTTTTGTTTTATCAAGTTAGTTTCCTCCATCAGCTCCTCGTTATTGAGCTGGTGGTGCTGGATGATCTGCTGTCTCACCTGCTGCTTCACTGACAAACATGTCGGTTATCTTGCAGAAGTTTTCTGCATCTCTGGCCGGTGTTTCCTTCTTTTTTTACTCCTCTTTGCTCCACCTTTCCTCTTAGCCTGACGATCTCGCTCCATTTTGCCTCTGCAAAGGTGCGGGGGGGGGGGGCGTCTGCAGCTGAGCGTTGTCACAGACAGGGTGTGCTTGTTTTCAGTGCTGCTGATGGTCAGTCACTGCGCGACCAGCGCGCTCCTGTCCAGCCTGTGACGTGCATCACAAACAGCTGGAAACTGGAAGGCAGAGGAACCCGAACTCTCCCAACTTACTCTCTCCCCGAGTATTTATTTGGAATATATTGTAGCAGTTTTATTCAAGTTAAATTCTGCACTTAGGGCACTTTTTTTTAAACATTAAGTTAAATGATCTTTAATCCATTTTTTTCCCCATGAGGGGCAATTTTAGCCAAGGAGGGCAAACGGGCAGTTGCCCGGGCAACCTGAGCCATGCCCTGTGCACGTGCCTGCTCCTAAGCATTGGATGTGAATCATAACTTTTGACATTCAAAACGTTTCAAGCTGTAATTGTAACTGAAATTATTCAGCAGAAATCTTATTTACATCCACTGTCAGACTGCTTCGGCAGACTGGTTTAATCCCATCATACACAGATATGGCTAGCAAAACCCAAGCGTTCTGCTTACATTAACCTATGGAGAAATTATATTAGTTACACCAAAAGAGTTATTTAAATTGCCTTTGAAGCCAGGCCACATCATTTGTGAATTACACAGGAGAGTCATTGTGATTACATACTAGAAACAATGAGCAGAGCTTCTGCAGGTCGTGACTGCAGCTCACTGCAACGTCTCGCCAGCTTTTCATTTGCACTGATGGAAAAAGATGCATTTGTTTAAATAATGAGCAATAATTAACAGAACTTTGCCGTACATTGATTTGAGTTCTACCCTTAAAATTTCCGAGTTTCCCACAATCCGATGCAGTTTAGTAGTTTACTGTATAAATATTTTACAGTTGATAAAACGCTGAAATATTGCCCAGATCCCAGAAATTTGTCAGTGTTCTTTCTTTTTCCTGCTATTGACAATAAATACCTTAAAGTCTTCTTCACTAAAACCCAAAATAGAAACACTTTTACAATCATGTACAAATCATGTACTAACTAATGTGGAACACATGATGAGGTAATCATTAATAAAATGCTGGATCAGGAATTCACGTTGCTCATCATGAACTGAGGATGATATCAATGTGGATTAATGTGATTACTTCATACTTAGTAGATCATAAATTTATCGTCATTAATTTGTTGTCAATTCATAAATTTGTGCTTTCATCAATATGTCGACAATTTTTCCACTTTACATACAAATATACTACAATTTATTGTCATATATATATATATGTGTGTGTGTGTGTGTGTGTGTATTAGGGGTGCAATGATACAAAAAATTCATGGTTCAATAATTTTTGACACAAATAAAACAAGTTCATGCCTTCTTTAAGCGTTGTGGCTTTGTCCCAAAGGGCTCACCATTAGAGTCATAACATGAAGGTATTTCCAAACACTAGATCTGAATGCAGTCGAATGAGTAATTAAACACAGATCTACTGAGTTTTCACAGAGTTTTTTAATCAGAAGACAAGTTGATAAAATTAAATAGAAATTCTGTATTGTTTGATATTCGATACACAGTAGTCACGGTTCAGTACACATCTTTATTGAATGGTTCAATATGAATACATGTATTGTTGCACCCCTAATATATATGTGTATATATATACATATATATATATATATATATATATACACTCTCGGCTTCCTAATTAGGGAAGCTGAGAGCGGTCATCGAGCATATTTTTAAATGCCATTTTCTCAAGATAACAAGATCATTGATGTTGTTAAAAACTGTATTTTGTGTTTACTTGTGCTATTTTTGTCTAATATTTAAAATTTGTTTGATGATCTGAAACATTTAAGTGTGACAAACATGCAAAAAATTAGAAATCATGAAGGAGGCAAACACTTTTTCACACAGCTGTATATTAATTACAGGTAAGTCCCTACTGTACCATTAAGATGTCATCACTACTGGACAATGATATCAAGTTAAATGTGTGCCCTCAAGGAGAGTTGCATCAAATTACAAATGAAGTATGCAGTAATTCACGTCAGAGTTTCAGGTAGCTAATCCATCAACAAATTGTGCCCTTTTTAAAACAAAACATGCAGAAATAGTGTCACGTTTGTCTTAATCAGCTAAATAAATGAACTTCTATATTAGTTCTGTGGTTATCAAAGCTCAAGTAGCAATCTACGATTATCGGGATTAATGAGACTGTACTTTAAGAGATCTGACTGAATGTTTGAAAGGCGCTGTAAGTGAAGGCTTTTTAATAATCTTAACTGTACGGATCCAAGCTCCTGCTCCAACGATCAGCGATGCTGCTGCATATTTACATCCTTCTATTGTCGGTGCCTGCAGACGAACTCGCCGTGTAATCCAGCGTTTCCTAAGATCTTTACAGTGTCTTACACAGTTTTTTTTGAGCGGTCCAAGACTTCCCCCCAGATCTTTGGGTCCTGTTTCAGCTGTCTTCTCTTTGCAAGCCATCTCACACCTCAACTTTGATATTTTTATAATTTCAAATCAAGCACACTCCTTCCAAGACTTCAAACCGCTATAATGCTTTGTACTTCTGCTTGAAGTGTTTGATCTCCGATGCCGTTAGAAAGCTGCCTCGTTGAACATACCTGAGGTTCAGGTGCCCATGCAACACATGTAACCAGGTTAAACATCACCTGCAACCTTTAGAGAGGATCTTTTAATATAACTTTCTCCACTGGGTCTGTATGCTTCCCTGTACAAGTACTGACTCAACCTAGAGGAGTTCACTATGACATTCACTCAAATCATTGATTTGTTGTGGGTTTCAGGGGGGTACAAGGTCAAAGTGGTTCCAGCGTTGGTTCAGGTCTGGTCTTAGAATCAGTTCTACACTCATTCTAAAAAGCTAAAACTTCTAACTTTCTGCAGCGTGTCACCACAAAGCCATGCTCAGCGTGCCGTACACGTTTTACACCAGTGTAGAGAACAATGTGACAGTTTACAGCGCTTGTGTCAGTGAAACTGAAAGGTGACCCTTGACCCTTCTGGGGGTTTCAATTTGCCCTTTCAGGTCATCAGAGGACAAAAATGTCCTCTGCCCAATATAACTGCTGTAAGATTTCAGTCTTTCAGTCAACTTCAGGCATAATCAAAATGACAAAATGTGTAATTTATCAAATTATTTAAACTATTAAAATGCTAATTTAATCACTTCAGTTCCAGTTTAATATCAGTGGAACTGAAGTGGACATCGTGGACCACTAAAGTACTTGGAGATCCATTAAGCCCCGTCTCAACTGAGCAGTACGGTATAGGTCGGTCTGGTCCAGTACGCTATTTTGTGTGTTTCCATTATAAAATGGGCCCCAACAACCGAACCGAACCATTTATGGACCCTCTTTGGAAGAGGGTCCATAAATGGTTGAGTTCGGTTTAGCTGGGACTATGTGCATCACTTTGGTGCACAGAAAAGCTTGATCATCCCGTGCTGCAGTTAATATCAGTTGCATCAGTTACTGGTGTAGTTTTTAGGTTGGGTACACATTACTGTGTATTACTTAGCTAACATATCAGTAGAACTACATGATAAAGATGGTAACATGTGGTATAAATTTGCTAAATTTTTTGCATTTAAACACACTCAGGCATGACGTAAGGGGTCAAAAACTAGTTTTCCTTCTTAACTCACTCGCTGCCATTCATGTCTATAGATGTTAATTGGTGGTGCAAGCGAAGCAGACAATGGATAGAAGGAACAAGGGAGAGAGGGAGGAATAAAGACAGATGTTTCTGTTAAACGTTATGTTGTGAAACAAACTTGTCGCTTATACAGCTAGTAAATATTATTTTGCCACCAAAGCTCATTTCTCAGTGTTGTTTTCATTGTTTCATAGAAGTAAACAGCTGTTCAGATGTTGGAGGCATCACTAAAGTAAAAAATGTTGGCATCAAATTCCCTTTTTCACTTGAAGTGCATTGCTGCATAAAAAGCCTGTCAGATCTCAGTGCTGCATTCGACACGATTGATCACAACATTCTGCTACAGAGACTTGAACATGTTATTGAAATTAGAGGAACTGCATTAGACTGGTTCAAGTCATATTTATCTGATAGATTTCAGATTTCAAACGAGTCTTCATCACACACCATAGTAACTCATGGAGTTCCCCAGGGTTCTGTGCTCGGACCAATTCTCTTCACATTATACATGCTTCCTTTGGGTAATATCATCAGACAACATGGCATAAATTTTCATTGTTATGCAGACGACACTCAGATATACTTATCTATGAAGCCTGATGAAACCAATCAGTTTGTTAGATTACAAAGATGTCTTAGTGACATAAAGACCTGGATGACTCAGAAATTTCTGCTTCTAAATTCAGACAAGACCGAGGTTGTTGTCTTAGTCAGGACTAAATTGTGTAGTTTTATAGTTGATCTGGATGGCATTAATTTGGCTTCCAGCACCACAGTGAAGAATCTTGCAGTAATTTTTGACCAGGATTTGTTTTTTGGCTCACATATAAAACAGGTTTCTAGAACCGCCTTCTTCCACCTACGTAATATTGCTAAAATTAGGAACATCCTATCTCAGGACGATGCAGAAAAACTAGTCCATGCTTTTGTTACTTCCAGATTGGATTATTGTAATTCCTTGTTATTGGGCTGCCCCAAATATGCCTGAAAAGTCTCCAGCTGATCCAGAATGCTGCAGCTAGGGTTCTGACTAGAACCAGCAGGAGAGATCATATTTCTCCAGTTCTAGCTTCTCTTCATTGGCTCCCTGTTAAATCCAGGATAGAATTTAAAATTCTTCTTCTCACATATAAAGCTCTCCATGACCAAGCTCCATTATACAGTATATTAGAAATCTCATAGTTTCAGATATTCCAAGCAGAGCACTTCGCTCTCAGACTGCAGGTCTGCTGGTGGTTCCAAGAGTCTCTAAGAGTAGAATGGGAGGCAGAGCGTTTGGCTATCAAGCCCCCCTATTGTGGAATCAGCTACCAATTCAGGTTGAGGAGGCAGACACCCTCTCTACCTTTAAGATTAGGCAACCCTCTACTGACTAAGGGTATAAATGGCTTAAAATCTTCCTTTTTGATCAATCTTATAGCTAGGGATGGTTAGCATCCCTTAGTTAAGCTGCTATAGGTTTAGACTGCTGAGGGACGTTCATGTTGCACTGGGCTCTTCCTTTCCCACGATGCACTGGGCTCTTCCTTTCCCACTCATCTCTGCCTTCTCCATGTAGAAACATTTGACAGTATTGCATGGTTAACTATGGTTCTCCTCTTAGGGTGTTTTCCTTCCCACTGTTGCCACCACTCCGTGCTTGGTCAGGATGGGGGACTGGACCTGGTCCAGTCAAGATTCAATCCAATCTGTGGGTTTCCATAGCTAGGCTATTATGAATCCGACTTGAATTTCTCTGTCTGTTAAGCACCCTGAGGTGACATTGTCATGAATTGCTATACAAATAAAGTTAAATTGAATTGAAAGCTTTTTTTTTTCTCAGCTTTTTGCTGCAACTACCCCATGTTCTACTGCTGAGTACTAAAGAACGGAAAAAGCTAAAAACGAATGTTTTTTGTTTTTGTTTTTTTCTGATGAAAGAACATAGTCTAAGCTTTCCTTTGGTAGATTCAGTGTTTACACAGGCATAGAACAAAATGTTCTGTGGCTCTCCAAATATAAGTGAAAATGCTTAAAAATCTTGGCAATATGAAGCGCTCTGGTATAAAAGCACCTGGCAGTCTTTGAGTTAATTGTGATGTGAATGATCATTTACAAACTCCCCCATTAACTGGAGTGATGAGGGAAGTTTTACCGTCACATGAAAAATCAGCTAAGGCTAAAATAAAGCTTAGTTAATGTCCAAAATTAGAAGGCAGGAATGTTGGTGTCACTCCGGGTCACCCCCCATGAAGCAGAATCTTTTTTTTTCCTGATTTAACATTTTCTCGTGGAGATATGCTCAAATTGGGATTTCTCCTATTCTCAGTCTTACGGTGTTGGTCTCCACTGCAGCGCAAAGCCCAAGGCTTTACAGCATGAAAGAAGCCTGTTTGGAACTCAGTGGAGCTTTTACTCACCGCCCTACACCCAATTATAATTATTTGAGGGGAAAATGGCCAAAGAGAGGGGCAACGTGGCCGTCTCATTTTCTTCAGATAGCTAGCACGCCATCTTTCAGGTGGATCCATTCGGTTAGCTTATTGTTTTTCAACTCCCAGCATTTACTGTCGGGAGTTTACATAGCTTACTTTGACCACTTCCACCAGAAACCAAAATATTACTCAGTCAGAGGGAAGAAAAAAGATTTATACCCCCGGGTATAAAACATGAATGACAAAGAGGGAAGGGGGAATCCCGCCCATCCCACCAGCCAATCGCACCCTGGTGTAACAGTGCATGGAATCAGTTCAGTGCACTCCATCCTGAGCTCATGGAGAGGATAGAAACAGAGGGGACAACCTCCATCACAGCCATAGATGCAACTGATGATCAGATAGCATCAGCCTAAGTTACAAAGATGGATCAATCAGAGATGCAGGAATCATCCAGAATGGTGTTCAGTCTGTTTTTGTTCAAAGATCAGATTGTTGATCTTTGCCCCATTGGACCTAAGAGATGAAAAAATATGAATGGAAGTCAATGAGGAGAAAATAATTATCTTCTGGTCGCAGTCGTCCTCTGTCCTGGATTCCAGATATGTTGGTTGAGGATTTAAATGAAAATTTTTCGTGGAAAGAAAAAAAACAAAAATACCGCAAAGATTTTAGATTATCCCAGGTTTTGCTTGAAGCCTCTGTGAGGACTACAGCTCTGGAGTGAGAGCTGCGTGAGTACACTACCGTTGCGATTTTACTCCAGCACGTCACCGCTTTTTTTCCAGGAACAGGAAAAGAGCTTGGACAGAGGTGAAAACCATTATAAGCCAGGACATGTTGAGTCGTTCCATCATGCCGATTGAATGATGGCCGGTTTCATTCACGCCCGTCGCAGACAGCGACCTCATCACTCGCAGCAAGAGCACAAAGTGGCTTCAAAGAAAAATCCTGAAATAATCAAAGTTCTTCATGAAAGGCCAGTTTTATTTTTCTTTGCACAAAAAAAATTTCATTTAGATCCACAACGTACATATTTGGAATTCAGGACAGAGAACGACTGGGACCAGAAGATAATCATTTTTAGGGCTCCAACTATCAAAATTATCAGTGACGAATTTAATAATCGATTAATCGTTTATAAGCTGTATTTTTCCTCTCAAAATTGCCACTGTTCCTTCCACTGCCTTGTCTGTCTTTCTGTCTGGTCAGCCTTTCTTGAATGGTATATTGACGTAAATAAACACACACACGACCAGGCAAAAGTTTGGACACGTTTTCCCATCAGATTCAATGAGAAAGTGTCCAAACTTTTGACTGGTTCTGTAAATATGCTACAATTTTTGCATGATCCGATTAGTTAACTAATTATCAAAAGAATTGTCTGTGAGAGCCCTAATTATTTTCTGCCCACTGACTTCCTTCATACTGTCAGAAACCGTATGCGTCTCAGCTGGTTTTGGATTGCGCGTCAACTGAATCGTCCTCGGTCAGAAGGATGAGGCAACTCCAGTAATGCAGTTCAGATTAATTTTACTTAAAGTTCAGTGGAAGGTGATACAGAGGAGCGATGGAATCATTAGCTTTGCTGCCTGTGTAAGAGGGGTGTGTGTATATTTGTGTGTGGTCATCTGCAACAGAAAGAATAAAGTAATGTGTAAATTAACAACAGTAAATGAGTGATGTTATATGCTCATGCAATGAAAAATGACCTGCTGTACCACCGAAATCCCGTAGAGGGAGCTCTATCATTACAAATGGAAGCCAGTAACAAAAGTCACCAAATTGCTATACAAGTCAGAACAGGTGACATAAACCAGTCATTAGGTAATGACTGGCTTCTCCTATGACTATGAGCGCACACGTAGTGTAGCTGTCAGCGGTAGCATAAGCCAATGAGCACAAGGTTATCTCACAGAGAAATACCAACAAATAAACCCTGGTTTCATGCAAACTCTATACTTACATGAGTAAAAACGCACACGGAACTGACACCGGATGAACACAGGATGCGACACGGATGGCAATCTCTAGCTTGCAGACGCCACGCTCGTGCTGCTGGGCCACGAGTGCAATCTAACGCAGCTACGGTAAACCGGAAGAACAAGAGGCCAGATGCACTCTGGGTAATGTAGTCCCTGTAGGGGGAACGGACTTTTAACACATTCTTTTCCATAGGCCATGGGGTGGAAGTAGATGGGCGTGAATTCGGCTCTGTACTGAGCTCAGGAAGAAAATCAGGTTTGGATATTTTAGTTGCTGTTCTAGAGCCTTTGATGGCCTTAAGAAGAAATAATAGTCTTACTCGGCCATTTTCTCTTAACTTGTGCTGGGTTTGCTTTGGAGGAGAAAAAACTAGTTCATGGGACAACGATGGATCTCACTTCAGGTCAAATTTACACATTTCTGTACTGAAATAAATCAGACTGATGATCACAACTATGCCCATTGATTCAAAGTTTAATTGTGGATAAAGCTCTTCGTCTCTTTAAGCTGCTGACTACTAAGCAGCGGTTGTAAGAGCGGCGGTGGTACTGTATGTCCAAACCTGGCCAGCGGACAGGAACACTGCTGATGGAGCTGCAAGAGCACATTAGAGAGCATGGGTCTTCTCAACTGTCTATACGGAGAGGTGGTGCCATTTGAATAGCAGCTGGGGTAATTATGGTCGGCAGCTCACCCTCCACCAGCTTTGCAGCTGATTCTGTTTCCGGATTTCAATTTCCTGGCTCGTTGAGGATGTCAGGAGATATGTGGAAAGGAGAAAGCCTGGAAAGCAATGCAGCAAAGCGCCTTATAATTAAAAGTGTTTGGAACGTAAAGGCAGAAATAGGCACTGCTACCTCACCTGACTCAGAAATAAAGAGAAAATATGAGATAATAACAGAGTTAAATGTTTCATTTGAATAGTTTATAGTGTTTACTGAGTACTGCATCGCTTCCAAACATCCAAGCACTGAAGTCAATCCAGGTTTTCTGAGGTTAAGTTTGTGAATGTTCATGGTATGAAGCATTTTCTTGTCCTGTGCGACTAATTCGGTGAAACTGATCATGTAAATCTGTTATTTCTGGAAGTGATTTCTAATGCTTTTTTATTTTAGCCACAGTCTGCAGCTGTCGGATGGACGTCAGAGCCCGAAGCTTTATTTAAATCAACTAAAGGCGCTTCACAGCATGATAATATAAGTAACTGACCTAAAAACTAAGTCGTAAACTGTTGGATTATGACAACAGTAAACAGGAAAGATGAGGATCTGGTAATGAACAAAGGAGAGCCTGGGCAGTTAACGGGAAGAAGAAAATGACAACATGGGCTTGGTGTCACTTCTGGAAAAAGACGTCCGTTTCAAACCCACATACTATACTACTCGTACTGAGGCTATTAAATGGTAATGTGTATGCAAACGATTGTAAACTACAGAATGTGGAAAACACCTGCATGATGAACTAATTTGGAAAAATTCCTCAGAATGCATCTGATCATTACACATCACATTTGCCCCTTTGCCACAAGTACCCACTCGGGTTGCGGGGTTTTCTAGTAGGGGTTACCAGTCGGGTCGGGCATAAAGAATCAAGTGTAAACTGGAACCAGGATTAACTCTCTGATTCGCCCGGAATTGTTAAAATTTTTAAATTTTGGTTCCTATTTTCGATGCCCAGTCCTACACCTTACAGCAGAATCCACCGGAAGCAGAACCTAAAGGTGCCACTGATGGTCAGATCTTAATTCCTCTTAGTGATGAATGTGCACAGAAACATTTAATTAAAAGTACTGTAACATAATATTCATAATAATATACTTTATTAACTCCCATTAGAGCACCAATTAGGAAATTCGTTCTCCGCATTTAACCATCTCAGGTTGAGCCTGAGAGCAGCGGGCTGCTAATTTAAGCGCCCGGGGAGCAGTTGGTGGGGGTTAAAGAGCAAATTGCAGGTTAAACTTTTGATAAAATGCTCATTAAATGCTGTCTAAAGGATCATAATTTAAACATTTATTTAATATTTAAAATGTTATGACCACCATAACGACATAAATTTTCCAATAAAAGTGACATTTGTTAGCAGTGTTTCTAAAAACGGCTTTTTTTTTTTACATGTCGCGTCATTTGAGTCATGTGGGGGAGTCAAATAGGAGGCGCTGCTTCACTTCTGTGTGGAGAGTAGGTAGTTTTCGGGTAGAGCGGACGTGCTATTGGGTATTGAGTTTGGTAGAAGTTTGATATTGTGTTTATTGGTCATAAACATGGTCAAATATTGCGTTTGTGGGGGCTGCACAAACTCCAGCCAGTCAGGACATCGAGTCCATACCTTTCCTAACAGGAAAAAAGAGGGCGCTGTCTTTCGTGCCTGGGTGCGTTTTGTGCAGTTGAAAAGGCGGGACTTCACTTCTGCTTCAGCAACGAAAAACGCGGTCGTGTGTGGCGCTCACTTCAGACCAGAAGATTACAATTCCAGCGATATGATGCAGTTTAGCATGGGATATAAAAGCAAGGATCAGGTGCGACTCCGGTCAAGTGCAGTGCCTTCGGTCCATGCAACACCAACATCAGCCTCTGGTTCTGCAGCCGGCGGGAGAGACGGTCAGGTCAGAGACTCGGCTCTACGCAGACGTGACCTGTCCACTGTAAGTCTTGTTTTCTAACATTCACTAATAACTCATTTTGTTAAAATATTTTTTCCGGAGATCAGAGGCATTGTATTTAGGTCGTTAGTCCAGGCTAATAACACAATTAAGCTAGCTCATTAACCGGAGATAGAAGTGTTTTTGTTAAACAGTCTTTAAAAAGGAGCCCAGTTTGCTAATTTCAAAACCGTCAAGTATCTTTAGAGCTTCGTGATGTTGTTTGCATAATGCATTCATATTGTTTTTTCGTCTGTTGCGTTTCCAAGGATTTAGGAGGCTTTGCTAGTAACGAAGCTAGCGACGAGTGTAGCTTCACTGCTTCCGTGGATGTCCCAGATCCACCCGCTCAGCAGTCATCTGTGCTTCACTGCGGCTCACAGTGTAACCTCAGACCTTTTCATCGATCAGCAGGTACTTGTAAATATATATCTGACAGCATATGCGTCACATCTGTACAGCTTCGTGTCGTCGCTGCCCCCCCCCCCCCCCCCCCCCCCCCCCCTGCTGTTGCTCCGTGAATCCCTGACACTGTCGGAATGATCAGCTGATCGGTTTTTCTGTCCCATTACCTTCTGTCTGTTTGGTTTGAGCTGAAATAGAGGAAATTAGCAGGATGTTGATGCTAAACAACAGCAGACCGCTACGATGGTCAGTGTGGGAACCCAGACCGAGTTTGAGAGACAAACATCAACTCCACAACAGACCGCCTGTTATTTACATCTATTTAACTTCTTAGTGTAAATGGAGGTTTCCAGGAGCCACAGCTGTCAAATCAAATGCATACAGTCGTCCTCAAAATTATTCCTACTCTCCAATTAAAGAAGGGAAAAAAAAAGCAGCTGCCAGTGAAATAAGATGAAATTGATCAAAGTAATAATGGATAAAAATTCTATGAAAGTCATGACATCGATTTTGAATTGTGGTTTGAATATAAAAAACAAACAAAAAATAAAACAAGTAAAAAACCACGATGGGGCTCTGAAGGTAAAATTTTTTTCGAGCAACAGTTTGAGGCAATCACATCTTTTCTCATGTTCAAAAATACTGCTGCATCTGTTGACAGGTACGTTGGTCCACTGTTCATGGGGAAGATGCTCTAATGTGTCTGGGACAGTTTATAAAAAATAATATTTCCATCCACAGTTCAAAAGCAATATCTTCCATCACTAAATTGGGATTTTCTACATTTTTATTTGCTACTAGTCTCTTTAGTTTCTTGTTATTTCAATCACTGTTGTGAATTTAGTCTTTTCTTTGATAAGAGGGAATGAATAATTTTGAGGACGACTGTATTTAAAGCAGGTGCATGGAGCAGGAAAAGGGAGGCACAACTAGTTTTAGGTTTAGATTTTGTTAAATAATTAAATGATTATTACAAATGAAGTTGTCAGATTTTAAATGTATAGAAACAAAAAAGGCATACTGTTGATGTAGAACAACATATACCTCCAGGGGTGAGCAATAAAGCACCCTCTAATGTACTGTATGATGTTATACAATTATCTAAAGATGAACTTCTATCCTACTGTAGCTGTCCAGGCACGGGCTAAGATGGTCAGTGTGGGAACCCAGACAGAGTTTAAGAGAAAAACATCAACTCCACTGCCCAGTCCTCTGCACAGCGATGATGAATCGTCCTCTGTTTTCATGGATGAAGTCGACATGTCTTGGATCCCAGAAGAGGACATGAGTACCGACTCATCTGATGAGAAAGTTTCCAACCCACCACTGCAGGAATCGCACCCAGACATAAGGTAAGGCTTAAATTAATTTTAAATAATATGACCAAATTGGGACATAATGCAAAATAATGTTTTTAATTTTTTTTTCAGTGCTGCTGACAAGTTCATTGTGTGCCAAACTCAGCTGATGTCTCTCTTCACCAACTGCCCAGCTTGTTGTGGGGAAACTGAAGGAAACATTGAGAAGCAAGAGGGAACTTTTGTGAAAATAAAGCAAGTAAGAAGATTTTTGTCCCGAGACACGCTTGTTTATCAGAATTTATGTTTTGTAATGTGCATAGCTGTAAAGGCAAAGATTGGTAATTATCTGCATTTCACTTCCATCTCTCAGGTTTGTGCAGCATGTGGTTATGAGCGGTTCTGGCAGAACCAGCCTATGCTGCACCGTAACATGCCAGCCTGCAACCTGTTACTGTGTGGAGCCATCCACTTTACAGGTTGCATGGCTACTCAGACCATCAGGATGCTCAAGCTCTTTGGGCTTCAGAGTATCAGTGCAAGCACCTTCTTCCGTCATCAGCGCCTGTACACAATTCCCACAATCGTGCAGACATGGCAGAATGAGCAGGCAAGGATCATAGAAGAGCTAAATGTGATGGAGGACGGACTGATCCTGTCTGGTGACTGCAGGTAGTGCACCTCGGCTGCTGTCGATATACTTGTAGAAACCAGTTCAAAATAGTATACTGTATTAATTTGCTATACATCAGTTTTTGTGTACACATATGAGTCAAACTGTTTGTCATTTATAGGTCAGACTCCCCTGGACACTGTGCCAAATATGGAACATACTCTTTGATCGAGGACAGAATTAACAAAGTTTTAGATCTGCAACTTGTCCAGGTTGGTCAACATTATCAGACACACAAACCACTTGTGTATGTTAAGATAATAACATCACTAAATGTTTCACACAGAGCTCAGAGGTTCCAAGTAGCAGCTGGTGTGAGTTAGAGGGTCTAAAGCGCAGCATCAGGTTTCTCAGCGAGCAGCATATGCAGGTCTCAGCCCTTATCACAGACCGAAATCGTCAGGTAAAAACAAAACATTTTTGTAAAATCAATATCATCCTGCTGATATGAGACTTTCCACCGATCGGATTGGCTTGATTGGATTGGCCCTTATTTCGCATTTTGTTTCAGATTTTCTGATTTTCATCCACCAACAATTTGCTTCCTCACACGATCGGATCAGTGATCGTTCTTTTTAAAACTTTTATCGGCTCCAAAAATCCTGATTGTGTAAAGCCCAGCTGATATAGTGAAAAGCTAAAATTAGATAAATTAGAATTTCCATTAAATGTGTTGTTCTATTTCAGGTGGCCAAGTGGGTGCGGGAGGAGTTGTGTCCAAAAGGAACACGCCATTTCTTTGACATATGGCATATTGGGAAAAGTATGTATTCTGATGGCTACGGATTTGTTGAGTTATCATTACACATGTATATACATAAATATAGATATTTTTGTGGGTGTTTCTGTTCTGATACAGGTGTTGGAAAAGCTTTGGATGCTGTTTCAAAGGAGAGGGAGTGTGAGGACCTGAAGCTGTGGAAGCCAGCTCTCATAAACCACCTTTACTGGACTGCTGCTTCCACTCCTGATGGAGATCCAGATGTGATGGAGGCCAAGTGGAAAAGCATGGTCAACCACGTTCAGGACATCCACGAACATGGCACACCTGCGTTTCCCACCTGCGCACATCCACCTCTGGAGGGAGAGGCACGGAACAAGGAGTGGCTAGAACCAGGTATAATGTATTTGTACTTGCTTTTTTTTTCTTCTTCTTTTTTGTGTGTTTTTGTTTTGGTGAGTGGTGTTTCAGCCTCACTGGCACTAAAAAGCATTAAACAAAACCAAGTTACAATATAAATTACACCAGATGGAGATCATACAATCATGCCTCATTTTGTGTATGCAGGATCAACTGTTGCAGTAAAGCTGGAGAACGTAGCTACGAGAACTGCTCTGGTAAAGGACATTCGCCAGTTGTCCCCACAGCATCAGACCTTTTCACTGGAGGCCTTTCACTCCCTCATCCTGCACTTTGCACCGAAACACACCAGCTTCTCCTTTCTTGGGATGTACAGCAGGTATGTGATAGTGAAAGATTTTATTTTTGGACTTTGTGTACCCTCTGTCCTGAACAATTGTCTGAAGTCACCACACAAGAAATGGTGTTTTCACATTTTTAAGATAATTTTACATCTGATTTATTCCTTATTCTTTTGTGACAGACTTCTTTTGGCAGCTTTGCATTTCAACAGCAATAGCTGCAGAGAGTTTGCCAGAACCAGTGATGGTGAGGTGTGCTATGCAGTTCGCTACCCAAGATTTAGAAAAGGTGGCTGGGTGGTGCGTCCTGTCAAGGAAAAGCCATCATACGGTTAGCAGTTTCAGCCTGTTTCTTCTTATAATAAAGGCCATCTATGAATCAACAAGGGTGGCAATGAGTGTGATCTAAAATTTATTTTCCTTTCCCTAGCATATGCTTCAGCCCTCATGGAGTCTCTCAGGGTGGAATACTGCAGGTCACCACAGGCTCTACGAGAGTTCAGCATGGTTTTATCCACCACTGCACCAGCCCCCCTGTCCAGCTCCATTCAGCGGATGGAAAAGGAAGAGGCTGTTCGTGTGCACCTTGCACAGAGTTCCAGATTTAATAAAGGAGTTTGATGGGAAATCTGCAGATGAATATTGATTTTTAAATACATGGACACTTCGATTTTTATCCATATTTAATTAAAAATGAGTAATATTGCTGACGATTGACTTAGCTTTAGTTGAAAGTATGCGCTTGAGAGCTTTTATTTTTCAGAAGGGTGAAGTTTTTTTTTTTTTTTAATTTTTAGTTGGTTGGGTTTTGATGTTATCAACATGTAGTTAACATATGTTGACCAGGAACACTGTCAAAACCTTAATTCATGAACATAAATATATTGATGTAGGATGTTTATCAGTCTACATTAGACTTTAACACTCCCACCCCCTTCATACAATTAAGACACTTAATGTTTTTTTTTTGTTTTTAATCATTCATTTTCAACCAAATGAGGCCATTGAAAACCTTTATAGTTCCCTCCTTCTTCTGGAAACTGTTGTCTTATGGCAGACACAGCACAAGCAGGTAAGGGTTTCCTGATGTGCCTGCCTAAAACGCCGTAGGCCCAGCGGACAATCTGCCTGTATGCAGTGTAGCGATATTGCCTGAGGATTGGGGTGAAATATCAATTAAGTGTTATAATAGTGGCAAAGAGAAATGATAGCTATGTTGTCATAAAATTGATCATCTGATTCAGTCTAATCCAACATTTCTGCTATTAATTTTACTATGTTTAGTACTGATGATGCATGGGCTTTATGCACAACTGCACTACTTCCTGAACTTATATTGCTCCTTTGTCCAATAATGAAAGACAGGAAACAAACTGATTAATCCAAGTGTGTTTGGCCATTGTCGCGGTTACTGAGGTAAGGCCAAGGCACACCTGAATCAATCAATTTGTCTTCGTGATGAGAGACAGGAAATAAAGGAGCACTACCAAGCTCAGGAAGTCGTGGAGTTGTGCATGTAGCCCTTTAGGGTACATTATGTTGACTGGTGTTCCTAATATTTTGTATAGTAGTGTCAATAAATATTAGGAGCACCTTGCAATATACTGCACCCTTTAACAGTACCACCGCCATCCAGTATTATCTCAGTAAAAAACATACAGTATAATTATGAAAAAAAAAAAAAGTCAAAAATTACAAGTAAATAAATTTGTTAAGAGGTTTTTACTCGTGTCTGCTGGCCTGTAGGGGTCCATGCTCCTGTCTGTAGTGCATATAGGCTATCTGCAGCACATAAGGGTTTAGACAGCATGCCTCAAACCCTGGATGCTGTGTTACGCACTGCACCTCGAGCCTGGGGGTAACGCTTTCCACTAAGGACCAGTATGCCTCTACCTCCCTGCAGCATCTGCTCTCTTCAGCTGTGGTCATGGCCTCGCATTTCCCGCACAAGCACCTATCAAACGAAATGTTTATCAGTAAAAACGTCATGTGGCTTTCTCTCTGGTTAACTTACATAGTGTGAACAAGCATTAGACGCGTTTTCAAACGATTATTATTATTAGTAGAATTAGTATTATTCATGTGGGGGCGCAACAGCGCACGAGAGCGCAAGAATAAATGCAATATTTGCTCATTTCCACATAAGCTTTCAGCATCGGTCTGTAGGGGGAGGATGCCAGCAGCTGCGGCCTGCATAATGCAGATTAAACAAAGTTGCTCCCTCAGAGGGACCGATAGACCGGCGATCTAGTCCTGACGCAAATCATACGTGAGCAGACGGCTCTGTAAACAGGAGATCCCGCACGCACGTGCTAGTGAAAGGACCGAAGCTAGCCGGCGCAGCACCTGTGCACACAACATGCAGCGGACACCCTGCTTGCAGCTGGTGTTTCTCACTGCTTACCGCCCTACAGAATCGCAGCCTACTCCCACCTCATCTGATCCAGGTCTTTGCCAATTTAAAAACCGATCACAGCGCAAAATCTCTCAGAATGACGTCTGTGGTTCAGTAAAATAGGAGGACGCTGCTGGACTAAACGATCGCCGGTGAAATGGCCTCTGAGGACAAACTGTGACAGTATGATGACTGTTGTAAGTGACCTTACTTTTTAAATACAGCAATGAGTTAAGTAATATTACAGTTTACTGCAGTAAGCAATAGATTTTTTTGACCAACAGGGGATACTTTCAGCATGATATTATGATGTTAGCATATGAGCTACACTGGTCCGTCTCTCACCATGACACTTGCCCTATTCTCCATTGATTGTTCTGACACCACAACTCAATCTGTCTCCGTTGGCTACTGATTCTCCCCCCGGTCTCTCTGGTCTCTCTCTGCTCTCTTGGGCGTGCAACAGGCTCATAACTATAAGGTTGCGGGCCATCATATGTGTAGTTGTACACATTAATAATTTCTTCATTGTCAGAATTTGCATTGGCATCCATTGTTCACTGCTGAAAAAGCTGAGCGGACTCACCCACGTTGCGTCACTTCCGGGGCCCGTTTTAGATACGGAAGTAAAGTTTTTGTCACAAAAACAGTCCCAAAAGTCGAAATAGTTCATATATAAGAACATTTTTATTCAAAACCAATTCCTCACATATTTTGGTAAACACTGATTTGGGTGTGGCTCTAACCTGCAATCTGCTCTTTAAGGACCTCGCTCAGGGGTCCGTAACATGGAGTAGACTATTAATTGGAATACAGCCAGTTTAACAGTTAAAGTTCTTAAAATGGTGAACTTTACCTGGGTCTATTCAAGTTTAACCAGGGATCATTTTTATTTCTTTTTCTGTTTTCTTTTTCTTTTTTTTTTTAAGTTGAAATGCAATAAAATGCATTTGGTCAGAACATAAATAGAGCTGCAGTTTACTAAACAGGAAAACAACCATAAAAGGTTCATTTCCTGTTGAATTTGCTTTTCCCATGAGCCTTTGTGGTCCCAATATGTTGAGTTTTAAAAATAGCCCTGCCCCCTTTGTTCATGCATGTTAAAGACACACAACGTAACTTTTAGACCTTAAAAATCTGTGTTTCTGACTCGTTTTGATGTCACACCAACATTCATTATGCGCATTTTCGAGCTGTCAGTGCCCAGAGGCGTCCCGGGGCTCAGAAACAGCAGTATGTAAGATTCCCATCCGGGACGCGACCGTGACGTTGCAGCCAACTATTGGTTGCAGCACCGCGTCACTCACTAGCAACCGGATGTAAACCAGGGATCAACGTCGCGGGTGTTTTGAATGCGCATCATGTCGAATTCGGTAAAGAAACGCAAGGAAACATCACCGGAGGAAGAGAGGAAAAGAAACAGAGGAAGGGACAGAACAAGAGTCAAGATAAGACTGTCTTTTACTGGCTGGAGTGAATCACAGTACAGGTACGAACAAGATGGATGCTAGTTTAGCCGCCGATAGGGGGCGCGTCACCTAGAAAACTGCTGAAAGTTCCGTTGTGTGTCTTTAAAGCTGAAACAACTTAATAAATTTACTTTGAGTGAAAGGAAAAAAAAATAATTCAGATTAGTGTGTTTTTAAGTTGATTTGACTCAAAAATAAGATTTCATCACCAAACCAAAATAATTAATTTAGCCCAACATAAATAACTCGATCATATCAACTACAGCACAGATACTCTTCTTACCGGGACACTTACAGTACTTGGATGGCTCCCAGGAAAAAGATGGCCGCCAGCTCGTATTTGATGACACTACACATGGCGTCACATTGAAGGCGCATGCATGTTGGTCGAAACTCCACAACATATTTTCCTAAGTTAACAGAACTGATCATCGTGAGATTCCTTGCTTTTTTAAAGCTGAAGTTGTTGGAACTCATCTTATTACGTTGTAATGGACAATGATTTCTCAACTTGATAATAGTCCTTATTAGACTGTATGTTTATGAGAAGAAGCACCAGCGATAGCCTGGATTTGTACAATTGGCTGCATGAACTGGATGTCTTCCCCATGACAACGGTTCTTCTGATGACTGAAGACCTTGACTGTTCTTTCTGTGAAAATAAGGTGGAAGTTGAGACACAACAGCTCCAGTAGGAAGCAGCTTAATTTACAGAGAGTAAAGGTGTCCAGAGTATCTACTACTACAGTACTACTATTACTACTACTACTGCTACTATTTAGCAGATGCTTTTTGCGAAAGCAGCTTACATCTGAGAGAACACAAGCAAGAAATCAAATAGAAGGGTCCAGTATGGAGAAGTGCTGCTCAGACTGCTGTGAAACAGGTGCACCCAGGCTGTGCTTCCCACCCCACAACACCCCCCTCATTCAACAAAACCAGAGCCGTGTCTCAAACCATACACTTGCCCGAGTGCACTTGAAATCAGTGCATAGTGCACACTGTGTACTTTGTCTGTACTATTGTCAGTAAATGCAGACCCGAGTAGCGCTGCACTAACGGTGTGTACACACCAACGCGATTTGTGTGAAGGGCGTCAGATTTACATGCAGTCAATGGCCGACGTGCGTCCAGGAGGCGTTGAAAACCCTACGGCGTGTCTAGAGGCGTTTCACGCATCGAGTTTTGAGCATTTGACGCACGTTTCAGGCGGCAGACACCAGAGTTGGAAAATCTGACCTTTGATTGGTTGACGCAGGGCATTAACCAATCAGAGCGACTCAATGTCACGAAACACCCAGAAGAACCAGAGGAATCTCTCTCTCTGAAGACAGAGGAGGATAAACTGTTTCTGAACGGTGGTTTGATGACCTGCTGTCCTGATGGGATGTACTGGGCTTATAACGCTGCCCCGCATCGGGACAGCAGGACGGTAAACTGGGCCGGATCAGAAAGCTGAATGCGCCCCTCATCAGCGCAGCTCCTGGAGTAAATGATCACACTCAGAACACCTGGAATCATCTGGTGAACCAGACATGGAGCAGAGACGTCCCCGGCTTTATATATCACATAAAGCCGAGCCGCTCTCTCTCCTGCATCAGCCACGGTGCAGACAGACCGGTGACAGGAAAAAGAAAAGGAGGGGCTCCTGCTGGCGCGCGTCGAGCATGCCTTGGCTGGACATCCCTCGTCATGCGTCAGGGGTGTCAAGACGCTGGAAATCAAGTCTGACTTTTTAGTGACACAGCGTCAAACTTTGGGCGTCAGGCGCGTTTTTGACGCCCAAATCACGTTTGGTGTGTCCGCAGGGTTACGGAAGTGACGGACTAGCATTGCCCGCTAACTCTATTGAGCTGGTGTAATGGCAGCCTCAATTTTTGTAAAATTCCTTAAAATACAATAGAATTTGTGATTTCTTATCATATTTGACAAAAATGTCAAATCCATTTATTGAATTTTTCAAATAAATATGTCTGTCCCTTAGTTTTGCAGTCATTACCACCACGTTAAACATTTTTAGATCAATAAAGTTTATTTTAAATTTGATTGTTTAACTGCCTGTGTCAGTTTATGCTGCTACTCCAGCACATGCTAGAACTGGAGAAAAAAAGACATCGTAAACACTGGAACAGTTTTTTCCTAGTTCATGCTGACAAGTTGCATGATATTTTTTTTACGTGTCATTACCAAACAACTTGTAGTTCAGAGATATTTAAAGATTTTTGTGCAAATGTTCAGATTAATATTAAAAAAAATTGTACAGCAGTGTCTAGTTAAAAGATTATTTATTTGTTTTAAGCATTTTATTTCGGTCACAAATGTCACAGATACATACCATCAAAACAAAGAACAGTAAAACCACTGTGCTGTGACCGAACAGGTATAGGCTGAAGCATAGGCTTATATTGCCTATTTATGCTAACTCTACTATTTTAGCACAGTAAGCTAAAAACTGTAAAATGTCATTACCATCACGCTTGTGGTGACTTTTCTATGGGATATCTGACTAAAAGTCCCATTTTAAAATAAAATCTTAAAGTATATCAACATATTTAGATTTTGACTCGCAAAAGGATGAAGATTCGATTCTTTAGTGAAATTTTATTTTTGAGAAAAAGAAAACTCAAAAGGGCTTGAAATCAAATAAGGTCCCCCTCAGGTTCAATGCACCCAACTGAGATTTTTTTTAAAATATAGGCTTATTTATTATAGGCTAATTCTTTTGTCATATGGGCCAACTAATATAACGGATCTAATAAAAATGGGGCATGCTTACACACATAGCCTTTTGTTGCAGACCTGCCAACATCTACGAATTTTTGTAGCAGGTTTGCAATTTGACCTCTAAATTAGGGATGGGCGATATTTTATCGTGTGCGATAAATCGTCAAAGAAATTCCCCACAATAACAATTTGAATTTATCGTTTTTATCGTGAGATGACAATTTACCAGGTTGTGTTTTACTTTGGGTTTTTTAATAAGCAAAGTTAGTTTTGCCGTTTGCATCGTTTGAATAAATGTGGCATTTGGTCTCTCATATTTCAGACTTGTTTGATTGGTGTCACTACAGTTTTGCAATACAGGTGTACTACTTGAACTTAATTGATATAGTGGCTTCTGGTTTTTTGTAGGGCTTTCAAGACAGAATTTAGTGACAGATTTATAATACAAAATATTTTGATGATAGCTTTTATCGTCATTTATTGTTACCGTGATAAATAAGAGAAATTATCGTGATACATTTTTTAGTCCATATCGCCCATCCCTACTCTAAATACGCTGGTACGGCTTACCTTCCAAAACTACGCAAATCGCTGCTGATATGTGAATTTTGTAGTGCATATGCGCATGTCGTATTCACAACCAATAGTAGGAAGCAGCAGCGTGGCGAAGTGTTTGTAACCAATCATTATAGAGAGCTGGAGAAGTCTGACAAACCAATAGTGTTTCATCTTTGCTGCCCTAGCTTCCCCCTACTCACAGCTGTCCACTTTCCCCTGAGGCGCCACACGGCGCGTTACTGTAGGTCTAGCTAGCTTTAGCGACTGCTAATAATGGAAAAGGTAAGTGACCTGCTTTATTTGGTCAATAATGTTACGTTCACTCCAAAAACATTTCAGGACAAAGTGAAGCGTATGAAAAAAACTCTAAAGATTTGCGGACCTCCGCGGCGAGTCGACTCACAACAGGTGCAGAGCCCCCGCAAATAGTCCGAGTGGCTTCATCCAGTAGATAAGAAGTGACGTAGCCACGTAGCCGGGGTAGCGGTGCACATGGGCCCGTTTAGAATCGCCGGCTGAAGCTGCTGAATACCGCAAACTTTTCAGTAGCAACACAGTCAGCAGCAGCACCATGTTGGAATTGTTAGTGGCATCCAGGAAATATGTTGGGCAACGTGATGATGATGATGATGGTGATGATGATGATGGACAGAGATGATCATGGATTCATATGTGCATTGAAATGTAATTAAGTTGTAAAATAAATCTAAAATATCTGGTTTTACATTTGACTTCATTTTTATGTCATTCTGTCACCTGAACTTGAGATGAAGAAGACGACATCATCAATGATCAGGTGGTTTTACCATGATTGTTTTTTATCAGGTCGCATTTCTGACGTTTGGATGCACATTTTTGGCCACAACGGTGTTCCGTACTCATCCTCTCATGTCCGCTTGACAAGCAGCAGCAACAACTTTCCTCCTGTTTCTGGACTTAAATGTGCAGCTTAACTAATGTCCCAGATAACAAGGACAGAGTTTCTGTGTGCTGCCCCGGTTCGCCTCGTTGCAAGTCCAGCTGATTATTCGTCTCCTTTTACTGAGATCCGCCGGATCATTAATTTACTCGCCCGCATCGCGCTCGTGTCCGCAGCGCAAAGCCCAAAACTTTATAGGTTAAAAGAAAACTGGTTGGAATTCAGTCGCGGTTTTATTCCCATTAAAATGATTTTGCAGATCAGATCATTTTTCACTAGACTGTCTTATCAGCTGATCGCTGCTGGTGACTCAACTGTTGAGTCATGAACTCTGACGGCGCAGACAGTTCAAGATTACATTTTACTGAACATTAAATTCCCTCATTTCACGAAGCGGATCAACAAACAGAAAGAGACAGCAGAGGTCTGCAGCCTCTCACCAACAACAGAACGGAAAGTTAGAAACTGGATGAAGTTCTACCGAAGCCGTTATCTGGTGTAAAGATTACACAGCACGAGATGCCCATCCCAGCCCTGATGCTGATTGGTTAGCTGACCTGTCCATCAGGAACATTCTGCTTCTGATTGGTGAGCTTAGTTGGCTGGTACAGAGACGGCAGGTAGCGCGTGTACAACAGTGGACAGAGCAGATCCTGGATCAGTCAGGAGCTGGAAAAACCGCAGCTTTGGCGATCACGTGATCGCGTGGTCTGAAATGGCAATTTCGATCTTAAAACGATAAATCGTTCAGCCCTAGTAATAAGAGTGATTGACAGTCAATTCAACAGGTAATAGGTGACACTGATCAATGAGAATGATTGATTGGTGAGAGTAATACTGCGACCTGGAAGCTGAGCACCCTCGTCTGATGTTTACAGCAGGTAGCTAACATTCTGCTAGCAGTTAGCGACGTTCAGACAACCACATCTGTTTTACTTGTGTTTGTGACATGATGCAGAATCTGTACCTGCCGTCTACTAAACACCGCAGTGCCTCGTGAACGTTGTTCTGTGGCCGGGGGAAGGAGCTGTGAATCTAGCAGGTTGGTCTGCACTAGAGCTGGGCGATATGGAAAAAAGTTCTATCTCGATATTTGTTTTTCATATTGGTCGATATCGATATATATCACGATATAAATCAAACCACTATTTTTGACAATCTTAAATGTTCCTTGTTACTCTTCAATGAGATTGAAAGATATCAGATGATTACTTTTGTTCAAATATTTATTTTCTGTCAATGTTGAACATGACCATAACATTGCAACACTGTGTCAGAATAAACAGGTACACAAAGAACTCCAAATAAATGATAAAAAATCTTCATTTTGAAAGAAAAAAAAAATCTTTAAAGTTTTCAAGTTTAACAGGAGAGAAAAAAAAGTTGACATTTTTCTCAATGTCATAAATAAAATGAATTTTAAAAATAAATAAAATCTCAAAATCCCTCTCTGGATTTTTAAAATACTTTTTAGAACAAAATGGAACAATAAAAACAATTGTTTACATGCTCAGTGCAATTTCAAACATCTTTCAAAGAGAACATAAATAAAATAGTCATTGACTCAGCTGTTAAGCTCAGAAAAAAAAAGCACAAAAATGAGTGCAGTCAGACTTTAGGATCAGACAGACAAGTCTACAGGTTGTGGGCAAGGAAGACAAGTCTATCAACTGCTTCTGGTTTTAAAGCTGCCCTGTGGCAGGTCACGATATTGCCCCCTGTGCTAAATACCCTCTCAGAGGGAGTGCTGGTTGCCGGGATGCACAAGTAGCGCTTTGCCAGGAAGCTCACTCTTGGGAAGTTTTTTTCATGGATTTTCCACCATAGCAGTGGGTCCATTTCACTGTCCACATCTGGTGACAGCAAGTAGTTGTCAAGTTCCCTCTCCACTGTCTCTTTGTCAGTAAGTCCTGTGCTGGTGGTGGGACAAGATTTCTTAAAGAAACTGCCCAATGACTTTCTCTGTTTCTTCTGGATGGGTAACACTGCAGCAGCTCCGGCCCCCTCTCCTGGTTCCTCCGCTGTGGCTGGTGTAGACAGGTCCTGGTTTCCCTCCAACATCTCAGACACTGCTCTCATTTTGATGGCATCGATCTTTTCTGGCTCAATATACTGGACCTTAAAACGGGGATCCACCAAGGTAGCGATGTCAAGCAGGTCATCTGTTTTCTGGTCAGCATACTTTTCATCTAGGTATGCCATGACTGTCTCCTTCATGTCCTTTGTGAGTTGTGACTCATCATCAGACGCTTTCAGAATCTGTGTTCTGAAGAGATGCAGCAATGGCTTGAGGTAGGACACACTCACGTAAGATTCACCAGAGAGTGAATCAGTGAACTCCAGTAGTGGATTCAGGGCCCCATGCATACTCTCCAACACTTCTAAGTCTTGCCAGGAGGGAACCAAGTGCCTGGTCTTCTTATCTGCACCCAATACCTGAGAGATGGCTTTGTGTTGCTCCAACACCCTCCCGATCATTTTGTGAAGTGAGCCCCACCTGGTAGGTGACTCTGTCACCAGCTTGTGTTGTGGTAGGTGAAACTCTTCCTGAGCAGCAGCCAAGTCTCTCTTCTTCTTCCAGGAGAAAGTGAAGGAAGACACCACTTTCTTGCACAAACCCACAGCTCGCTCCACCCTCTTGTCTTTTCCTGATTTCCCTGAGGAAAAAGGGTAAACAGTAACAGCATAAATTAAACTGTAGCAGTCAGACAGTCCAAAGTCTATTGTTTCTATTTTTAAATTGATATATTTTTATATCCTTGTCTTTTATGCCTTTTATTCTTGTTTGCTATGTCTTTCTTTTTCTTATTTATATAATGATTGAAATTTCCAGAAAGGTTTGAGTAAAAAAAAAAAAAAAGAAAGAAAGAAAAAAAAAACTTCACAAAACATGGAAATAGTTTCACTCTTCTTGGAAAATACACAATATGAAAATATGCAAAAATACATAAGTAATATGAAAATATGCAAAAGTAAATACTAATTTGATAGCGAAATGTGAATCCCCCCTTCCCAGATTAATTGTTTACAACATGATGCAACATTGTATTGTACTTACATTAAATATATGTACATACACGCACAAACCAACACATGCACTGTGTGTGTATATACCTGCATAGCTACTTTTACTTCATAAATCTCTGAGGGGAACATTTGTATTTACAACAAATTATTACAGCAGAGAAGGGGGGTGCTTACCAACAGCTGAATGAAGTCTATGCCCAAAGCATTGCAGTCGAGTCCAGTCGTTGAGGGATGTGGCCTTGACAATGTTGGTCCCACTGTCGGTTGTGATGCAGACTTGTTTGTCTTCACTCAAACCCCAGGACGCGAGTGCTTCGGACAGTCCTGCAGCAATGATTTCCCCTGTGTGGTCTTCAGGGAAGTATGCAGTTTGAAGACATTTACTCTTCAGATTCCATTCTTGGTCTATGAAGTGGGCAGTGAGGCTCATGTATGGTTCTGATGTGCGACTTGACCACATATCTGACGTGGTAGCGAAGTACGACACATTTTGCAGCTCCTTCTCAATTCTCTCTCTGCACTCCGTATACAGCTGTGGAAGTGCGGTCTTGGAGAAATGTTTACGTCCGGGGAGTTGGTAACGAGGGTCGATTACTTTAATCATTGACTTGAACCCTGCGTTTTCGACTGTGCTAATTGGAAGCATGTCTTTTGCAATACAATAAGCAACAGCATTTGTAATATCTCTGTGCCTCTTTGACTTTTTATCGTAAGGCATGGCGCTGGAGAAAGCAGACTGAATGGTCTGCTGCTGTTGTTGCACAGACGTTGCGGGTTGACGACTAGCGCTTACTCCGCTCGGAGTTTGTAAACGTTTGCATTGTGCATGCTCAAGCGCGTGGCGCTGCTTCAGATGGTAAAAAAGATTTGTGGTACTCCCCATCTTTGTCGGAACATGCACTCTACATAATTTGCAGTGCACACTACTCTGTTTCTTGTCCGAACTCAAATAACCAAAATACCTCCACACCACTGAGGTTGTGGGCTCCCTTCCTGTCAACAATATCGCTGTCACTTGTTGACGGTTGGGCTGTTTCCTCTGTAGTTTCACTCATTTCTTTTTTCCTCAGCGTCTCGCTGTTGTGCTGAGCGAAAGTAGGCGACTGTATGTCTTGCACTTATGGCTAGTTTGATCCAGTGTGGTATGCTAACTTGGCAGGGCTCTATTTCAGCCATATGATTGGCTCAGCGCGGGCAACTCTCATTATCATTGGCTATTTCTATTGTCCGTCTAATCCTGGACGAATGCCATTTATCGTGAAGTCTATCGCCTATGTTTCATATCTCTATCGAGGAAAAGTTATTTTGCGATATATATCTTTATCGTTTTATCGCCCAGCCCTAGTCTGCACATGCGCTTTATTCAAAAACTCACTAACAGTTTCTGCTTTCTGAAATGCAGAAACATCTTCTATTGCGCCGTTAAGCTTTGAATATTGTCCCGAAGGATAGAAAAGATATAGATTTGGATTCTTGCAGGCATTCAACATAGAAAAAGCAAAGGTGTTTCCAAAAAACATGAGCTGAAATAAAGCCAACTGGACCTTTGTTTCTTGGTTGTCAGAGTCGTTTCATCTCACATCTAGAAGGCTTAACCAGTTCTAACCAGTTTGTGGGGAGTTGATCTCATAACCATTAAGGGGACATTCACACGTTCCTTTCATAGTTTCCTCTCTTGAGACAGTCATGATGACCAACCAGTCCAAGGTGTTTCAGTGCAAAGTTTCTGTAGCAGAGTGTATTGACCTCCCACCTGTTGTTGGTGAGGATGTGGGGGTGTAGCTCAGTGGTAGAGCATTTGACTGCAGATCAAGAGGTCCCTGGTTCAAATCCGGGCACCCCCTGTGTCTGTATAATTCCATTAAACAGTACAGACCCGTGTCTGTCAGTTTGGCCTTTGACACAGACATTTTGATTTCACGTTGCCTCCCCACAGCAAACTATGTCCTTAGGGCTGGAATATACTTACTATGGACACATGCCTCAGCATTTGGAACGTTTGTGGTCATACTTGCTGCAGTATGTGAGTAGCACGGGGGGGCTGAAGCGCTCAATACTGGAGGTCTCCGCTAGCAGGACTATGGAGCTCTTTGGCTGAAAGGCCAGTTCGCTGGTCACAGCACATTTCATGTGCATTTCTGCAAACAGCAGTTTACCTTAAACTGTTACAGCACCAGTATTGTCACCGTGAAACAGGGAGGAAACATAAAAAGTCGCCGGCAGTAGTGGACAAAGTCAGAGAGGCGCTCATGTCAACAACTCATAGTTGTGTTTACCTCTGATCTCGTGTTCCTGCTTTTCCACACCAGCACCTCTAGTGTTCAAGTCAATATTGCTAAATACGCATGCAGCACGTCATCTCGCGTCAACACGACCGTATTCACGTTAAATTGATGCTGGGATCGGGTGGCACCCATGGTGAGCACGCAAACACATGCATATTCCAGCTTTTACCCTGGGGGCGGAGTTGTAATCTGATAGTGCCACTACGCGATCGCCTGACATCATCGCAGTGCAACACCTTTCAGCCAAAGCACCACACGAGACAGAAACAAAGGGGTCGTCCCTGCTTGGTTTTCATGCCGGGTCGTGCAGGAAATGACATATTTTTGTCAACCAATCAACGGACTGAAGTGTTAAGCTCCACCTTTTTGGTCCAGATAGGTTAGATCAGTACCCCTACGGAAGGGTACTCAAAAAGTTTGACGGGTCGGGTCGGATATCAGACTATCAGTTCTAGTTTATATCTGTGGAGACGCAAAAAATGGGACCGACCCAGCCCGACCAGAACCACTGGTGGAAACAAGGTTTAAAAGAGCTGTCAATACTGTCAACACATCTGGTTTGTGTAAGGTGCTGACCAGAAGGAGACGGGCCCAATGGAGGTCCATGTTCATCTTTCCAGTCATGCTGCTGTTTTCTCAGGATGTCACTTTCAACTTCTGTTCATCAGCTTTCTTGTCTGGACACTTTTCCTTTGCCCTCAACTTGTCCAGTTTACTCACACGTTTAAGGGACACACTGCACACAAGGAAGACATACACCATATTTAACTCACTGGCTGCCATTCACATGTTTCCACGTTAATTAAGGGTTTTAATCTGCGGAGCTACTTTAATCTCTGGCGGAGCTTGTCAGAGAGAACCAAGGGCTCGTGTTAATTTTTTCGGTAGTTTTCATCTAATCCAGCAGATGGCGGTGTCAGACAAGCTTAAAAAAAACCTACCAGGAAGTGATGCTATTCTATGATGCTTCCTGTGTTGTTAGCGGTTGTTAGAGCTAACGGTTGCTAGCCCAAGAAGTATGCTGATCCTGTTGCAAGGGTGAGGGAACATGGCGACCGGTCGTAATCGAAGAAGTTTAGGAGGTGGATGAAGGAGGAAAGTTTGTGGGAAAAGTAATCGGTGACAGACAGACACGATCGATCGAAGGCACGATGGAAATACAGGAGCGAAGTGCGGCAGCTGAAAGTGAAAGTAGGTCTACAGCACCTACTTGTTTCCCGCGGGGGGGGGTGCGCACCTAATCTGCGGTAGCGGGAGGAGGGAGAGAGGGAGGGAGGAGTAGAGGAGACGTTTCTGCTCTCTGTTTCTGCCAAATATTATGCTGTAAAACAAACTTGTTGTGGCGTATTCAGCTGGTAAATAATTATTTTGCCTCCAAAACTCTTTTCTCACTGTTGTATTTGTTGTTTCATAGAAGTAAACAGCTGATCAGATGATGAAAGTGTTACTAAAGTAAAAAAATATTGGCATCAAAGACACTTTTCCACTTGAAGCGGACGTCAGCATTCAAAGCTCGTTTTCTCAGATTTTTTGGTCAGAAACAGGCATTTTCGCTGCAACAAAGCCATGTTCTACTGCAGATTACTAAAGAATGGAAAAAGCTAGAAACAAATGGTTTTTTTCTGATAAAAGAAGAGAGTCTAAGCTTTCCTTTGGTACATTCAATGTTTGTATTGGCATAGTACACAATATTCTGTGAATCTCCCAAAATCAGTGAAATGCTTAAAAATCCTGGCAATATGGAGCGCTCTGCTCGGAAAAGGTCTGGCAGTCAATGAGTAAAGTTCCTAGAGAATTAAAATGTTTCAAAAACAATAACTTTTTTTTCCCTGTTCAGCTGCTAAGCTTTCAATATTGTCCGAAAATTCAATAAAAGATAGTTTTTGGATTCCTGCAGGCATTCATCATAGAAAGAGCAAAGGTGTTTCCAAAAAAAAAAGCTGAAATAAAGCCAACTGGACCTTTGTTTCTTGGTTTTCAGAGTCGTTTCATCTCACATCTAGAAGGCTTAACCAGTTCTAACCAGTTTGTGGGGAGTTGATCTCATAACCATTAAGGGGACATTCACACGTTCCTTTCATAGTTTCCTCTCTTGAGACAGTCATGATGACCAACCAGTCCAAGGTGTTTCAGTGCAAAGTTTCTGTAGCAGAGTGTATTGACCTCCCACCTGTTGTTGGTGAGGATGTGGGGGTGTAGCTCAGTGGTAGAGCATTTGACTGCAGATCAAGAGGTCCCTGGTTCAAATCCAGGTACCCCCTGTGTCTGTATAACTCTTTGAAACAGTCCCGACTAAAGACTCATTTCTATCTGTCAGTCTGGATTTGGATGGGTTTTCATACGGACATTTTGATTTCACGTTGCCTCCCCACATTAAACTATGCAGGGTGCCCAGGGTTTGTTATCAGGGAATCATTTGGCTTCTTTGACTTCTTAGGGATCACACAGTCTTCACAAAAACTCGCATAACTACTGACAACGTCAGTCAGCTCCTCATTATCACTGCATGATTCCTTGAACAAATCCCAGTCAGTTTGTTCATAGCAACCTTGCAAGCTCAGTTTGGAATCATCAGTCCAGTGTAGATCTGTTTGGTGATGATTTCTACTCTCCTGAGGGCAGAGCAATAGGCTTTCCGCATTTGAGTCTATATCCGAAAGCCAAGTTTCAGGAAAGGCCAGACTGAGGGTGTGGGTGTGTGTGTTGGGGGATGGAGGGAGGAGTGTGTGGGTGTGTGTTGGGGGTGGAAGGAAGAGTGTGTGGGTGTGTGTGTTGGGGGATGGAGAGAGGAGTGTGTGGGTGTGTGTGTTGGGGGATGGAGAGAGGAGTGTGTGGGTGTGTGTGTTGGGGGATGGAGGGAGGAGTGTGTGGGTGTGTGTGTTGGGGGTGGAAGGAGGAGTGTGTGTGGTGGTGGTGTGGCATCAGTGGTAGGTGCCCTGGTGCCCGGTGTGTGGGGCATTGGGGCGGGTGCTGTTTCATGCCGGGTGGCCGTCAGGAGTGCTCGGTACACCACGGTGTTGGCGGGGCCTTCTCTCAATAACTTCGTTCTTGGGTTTAGCCGTTAAGCTTTGAATATTGTCCAGAAATAATAGGAAAGATATAGTATTTGGATTCACCGTGGAAAGACCAAAGATGTTTCCAAATAACGCGTTAAAATAAAGCCAACTGGACCTTTGTTTTTTTGTTCTCACATTCGTTTCATCTCATGATTTACTCTCTTGAGACAGTCATGATGGCCAACCAGTCCAAGGTGTTTCAGTGCAAAGTCTCCGTTGGAGTGTTTCTTTAACTGCCACCTGTTTTTTGTGATGTCATGGGGGTGTAGCTCAGTGGTAGAGCATTTGACTGCAGATCAAGAGGTCCCTGGTTCAAATCCAGGTGCCCCCTGTGTCTGTATAATTCTTTGGGACAGTCATATCCAAAGACCTCCTGGTCTGGGTTGGTTTCAGTAAGGACATGTTGAATTCTCTGTGCATTTCAACAGAAAGCTCTACCCTTACCCTAGCAGTGGAGAGTTAACCACAAAGTGCTGCTATGTGATCACCTGACATCATTGCAGTGCAACACATTTTGACAAACACACCATGAGACAGAAACAAAAGGCTCATCTCTGCTCACTTCTAACGCAGGGTCGTGCAGGAAATTATGTATTTTTTCAACCAATCCAGCTTCTGTTCATCAGCTTTCTAATCTGGACACTTTTTCTTTTGTCCTCAACTTGCAAGTTCCCTCAGATGTTTTAGGGACACACTGCACACAAGGAAGACATACGCCAAGGTTTAAGTTGTCTTCCAGTATTAAAATGTTTCCAAATGAATAACTTTCTCTCCTGTTCAGTGTAAAGGCATTATAGAAGATGTTTGTTTCAACAATTTTTGCAATATTGGATGAAATTGGGTTCACTACCCCATACACTATGATTAATTAAAATCATTAAATATATATAAATATTATTATACATAATCTGTATCAGTGGCACCATCTTACAATTTTTATTTGCCTACTGGCTCGTCAATCGCTTTTACTACCGTAATAAGTAAGGCTGAGCGATTTCAGGAAAAAAATCTAATCTAATCTGCGATTTTTCTGGGAGATATTGCGATTTTGATTCGATTCACGATTTTCTTCAAATCCAGCTTCAGTACAATATTTACAATGTACAATACTATTTATGAACATGATGGAAAACTCCATTATATCATCAAAACATTAAAAGCTATTACTCTTAATCAATGATGACAATTAAAGGTGAGATTTAGCTCACTTTAAAATGCATTTATTAAAAAAATGCATGTAAATTTACTGGAACTCCGGGATTTTCAGATTCCCTGCTGCCCTCTACCACAGTTAATCCCCGCTTACTGCCTTTTTCAAACCAGGTAATCTGCATGTTGCTTTACACACTTGAATTTCCAGTGTAAAAAAGACTTAAGTGTGCTATTTTTAATATTTGAACTATTTCTCATCACAATGCACTGAAAAATATCCAAATAAGAATTCAATATATTTTATTTTTACAGTTCTTGTATGTAGGTTACGTTAAGTGAAACATACTGTACAAAACTAACAGGAACTTTGTGATTTTACATTTGAAAGTTTAGGCAACGTTGCAGTCAAGGAATACAAGTTACATTTGCAATGGTGCATTTTCATTAAAATGTGGTATTATTGTGTATTATACTGGTATTGTATTGTGTGGTAAGATTAATTAGCTTACTGCATAAATACAGAATTTTAAGATATAAAGCCATTTCATTTCCTTTTAACTTTAGATAATCGTCATCTATTCCATGTAATGTTCAATGATGTTTTCTGATCTGGTATTTTCATGTGACACAGCATGTAATCAGAACTGCCGTCTATCAGACGTGTGACGCGCAGATCTGCATGGATGTGATTCATCATGGCGGTCGAGCTTCTCGTCTGATCTTGCACCACATTCTGCTCCTGTAAAGTTTGTGTTTTAAAAAAACTTTCCACCACAGACTGATCTGTTTAGAAGCCATGTTTTTAAGTGGATAAACACCACTGCTCGTGTCAAGATAGATTTTTTTTTCTTTTCCCCAAACAGAACTTCACTGATGAACAGTAAAGTTTAGTGGTTTTCTGCAGATGCATCATTGTAGCTGAACATGCAGTTAGCTGGAACAGCTGCAGATTCACCGTTGCTCTAAAGTGTTTGATACATCATAACGATGATTGTAGTCAAAACAATTTTCCTTTAATTTATTCATTCTTTTCTTCTTTTTTTAATTGTCCTGTCCAGCATCATAGCAGCAGAATGGAAATCCGATGGCTTGATTGTGTTGAACAGTTTTGCTTTACCAAACGGAGCTTTATGAACATAAGGCTCCACTTGATATCCTGTTTATTCATTTTATTTCTTTATTTAAACATTTGTCTATTACACCATTCCATTTCATACTGCTGGGCCTGACAAGGGAGAAATGAAAGTTAACAGAGGTAATGATAGAAAGTGAAACAGAGAGAAAGGAGTAAGGAAGAGGAAGAGAGAGAGAGAGAGGAGAGAAAACATGAATCCACTTCCACAGTTCACTGGTACATCTGTACAGCGCTCCCTAAACAACATTCCAAGGGTCGAAGGGTGTCTCGCCCAGTAATTCGATGTAGAACCGCCACTGCCTCCACTTGGATTCGATGTTAACCAGTCACTTTTCCTGCCTTTTGTTGTTCCTCTTCCAACCTTTCACAGACGTGTTGCTGCATCAGATTCACAATCGGCTCGTATTTTCCATGAAATGGTAAACACGTCAGATGAGTTTTGTGTATCATTGAATTTGTTTACATTTTACCGTCCCAGCTTTCTTGGAAATGGGGTTGTACATCAGTCTTGGGAACTCACCCTGTACACAAGCAACTGAATAGAAAACACAAGCAGGGAAATTTCTCTTCATCACTGTGAAGTTATTGATTGATTTCCCTCCTGATACCACACGTACTTCTTCATGGTCAGGTTTACTTTGAACTTTTTACAGTCTTCACTCATCATTTTATTTAGATTTGCCTGTGATACACAATTTAAAATATGCCTCATTTAAAAGTAATTACTCTTCTTGTCTGCTTGATTTGCTGTTGCTTTGATTCAGTGGCTGATTTCTCGCAGAGGAGGGGTTGCACACGTGTTTCAGATCCGTCAGTCTGCAGCAGGAGACAGCCGTCCGTACGAGGTGTTTTTCTGCCAGAATCACATCAAGACTTTCCACTCAGCAACACCGTTCCAACATGCACTTGAAGAGCTGCAGGAATACACACCAAACAGGCAGACGCATCACGCAATAACTTGTCAGAATGTAAAAAATGACTAAAAGGAATCGAGACGTAAAGAGCAATCAAAGTGGGAAGCTGCCTTTTCCTGTCTGATTTAAGAAATGGCAATCTTCAGAGAGCTTAAAAATGCTGTAGTGAAGTACTGCAAGATGAAACGCTGGCGCACCACTCGCCACGAAGAGGAGGATTAATGCGTGATGCATGGCCTACATTATTCTAAATAAAATCATTTTCACAACTATTTTACTGTTTTACGTAGTTTATAGTTCTCATTCTATCTTTGCAGCTTTTGCTGGTTAATTAAGATTCAATCTGTTTAAAATGTAATTAAATTATAATTATGCATGTATATTGTATTACTTAATACATTAAACACATTTTTCACAGGTACAGATTTCTTTTGTGAACCTGTAAGAACAATTTTTGAACAAGTGTGAGTGAACAATAAGCATATAAGAAGAGATGGAAGGAAGAAAGAGGTCTTGTGGTTTTCACTGCCACCTAAAATCACAGCGGGTTAGCATTAATTGGTTTAAGTGCTGCCAGACAGCAGCTCGTTTTGTTCTCCAAACACACTGTAACTGTAATGTGTCGTTTCTCAGGTAGCTACGGGGAAAACTGCACGTCTACACCTGCTGCTTCATTCCATCATTCAGCCTGAGAGGTTTTTTAAATGCACTTTCAACTGCACGTAACATCTGTGGTTTTACAGGCTATAAATCTCCCACTCAGAGGCAGTCCTACAGTCCCTGCATGGGGCCCATCCCAGGGGCCCTCCAGCCAGTGACTATCACACTCATACTGCTTACTACTGAAAATGATATCTTGATAATTTCATCCACAAAGACCTGGTTGTTATGTTAGATTTCTCAAATGTCCTTTTTTAACGTTCTTTGGCAACTGTAATAGGCTTTATGCACAGTTCCAGTACTTCCTGAACTTAATACTGCACCTTTGTTTCCTGTCTTTAATGATTGGATGAACTGATTAATCCAGGTGTGTCTGACCATTTGCTGAGATCAGACACACCTGGATTAATCAGTTCATCTAATCATGAAAGATCAATCAGGAAACAAAGGTGCAGTACTAAGTTCAGGAAGTACTGAGGCTGTGCATAAAGCCCATTATTTTTCCCAGGTTTTTGTTTAGGGATGCACGATATATTCAGCCCCCTATCGGTATCGGCCCACATTAGCCACCCCACCGATATGTAACCGATATTTAACTGATCAGCCCGCAGTTTCTACAGTCTGAAAAAAAAGAAACTTCTTCTTCTTCAAGAACTTCTTTTTTACAGACTTTAAAACTTATAAAGACTAGGGTGGGAAAAATATCGTTACACTGAAATATCACAACATTTTTCATATGTTGATATATTGACATTTAAAAATGCTGTAACGATCTATTTTACTTAAAAAAATTGGAATATTTCATTGTTCTGTTACAAAACCTCATGAGAATTCACAAAAATTTAGCAATATTTTTAATATGCTGATATCATATTGACATTTAAAAACGCAGTAGTGATCTATTTTACTTACGAAATCTAGCGATATTTCATCGTTCTGTTACAAAATCTTGCAAAAATTCCAGAAATATTGTGAGATTTTGTAACAGAACTATGAAATCTGGCAAGATTTTTTAAGTTAAGTCGATACTGCATTTTTTAAAATCGATTTAATATTGGCATATGAAAATATCGTGATATTTCAGTATTTGACGTCTTTTCCCACCCCTATTTTCCAAAGTGTCGGAAACAGATAACTAAAATGCTATTTGCTAATTTTTTTCCGCTTAAATATCGGAATCGATATCAAGACGCCACGAGTTTTAAAATATCAGCATATTGGATATCGGATAAATACTAATATCTGCATCCCTATTTTATTTTATTATTTACTGTATTTATTTCATTAATATGTGCTGAAACCTGAATTGTGATGCTTTAAGAGACATTCACGGCATAATACAGCACATAAATACATTATTTAGAGCTAAAAAGCCTACTATGGACACATATGGGAAGTGAAATGCAAAAAGTATTTAATCAGCCACTGATGGTGCAAGTCCTCCTATGAGAGGTCTATGATTTTCATCATGGCTACACTTCAACTGTGAGACAGAATGAGAAAAAATATAGGAAATTACATTGTAGGATTTTTTAAATAATTTATTAGCAAATTATGGTGGAAAATAAGTATTTGGTCAAAAACAAAAGTTTATCTCAATACTTTGTAACATTAGGTTAAAAATTGCAGAACTCTCTCATCTTTCCAAGTCGGAGAACTTGTACAAACAGCTGCTGACTAAATACTTTTTCCCCCACTGTACACCGACTTCCATCCACAGGAATAGTAGGTTATGCCAAAGTCTTGAGTATCCATCTTATTAAGAGCCCCCATGAGCCTTTGCGTGAAATATGCAACCAGAACCAGCGTTTATTTCCATGCCAGACGGTGAAAGCTGCTCCACTTTCTAGGAGCTTTTTAGGTGAACTATGAGGAATTTCAGCTGTCGCAGCTCAGACAGGACAATGTTACAATCCCTCTGTCTCATGCAACAGAGGAGGAGGATGAGATGAAGATGTGCCCAAAAATAACATACAGTAGCATTTTTAGCTACTTCTTAGCTCTGTTGCGTCTTAACTGTGAAGCAATGAACAATCTTAAAAGCTCCAAAGCTTATCAGTACTTACATAATATTATTAGGGATGTACGATTCTGGAATTTTTGCCAATATCCGGCATGCCGATATTTTAAAACTCATGTGCCTGATAACTGATATAAGCTGAAAAAAATAAGTAGCCATTGCAAATAGCAGTTTCGTCTGTTTCTGACACTTTGAAAAATAGGGGTGGGAGAAAATATTGATACACTTAAAATATTCAGATATTTTCATATGCTGATATCAAATCGATATTTAAAAATGCGGTATTGATCCATTTTACTTACAAAATCTCGCGAGATTTCATCATTCTGTTACAAACTCTCACGATATTTCATGAATTCTCTTGAGCTTTTGTTAGTAAAATGGATCAATACGGCGTTTTTAAATGTCAATATGATATCAGCATATGAAAATATTGCAATATTTCAGTGCGGTATCAATAATTTTTTCCACCCCTTGTCTTTAGGAGTTTTAAAGTCTGTAAAAAAGAAGTTTTTAAAAGTAAAAATTTTTTTTTTTTTTTTTTACTTTAGAAACAGCGGGCTGATGGGTTAAAAATCGGTTAAATATCAGTGGGTGGCCGATGTCTGATATTCAGTTTAAGGCCGATATGGGCCAATACCGATAGAGGGCCCAATTATATCGTGCATCCCTGAATATTATTATTATTATCATTATCATTATTATTAGATTTTATTTGACAGGCGCCTTATCAGAGCACCACAGGACTGTACAAAGCAGACAAAATATTAAAAACAATAAAAAAACATGAAACAGAACACAGAAAACAACACTGGATTGGTGCATCTGGACTTAGAAGAAGAGTTTGGATCTGAAGAGAGGGGGAAGGAGTCCATTGTGCTGAGATCAGGGGGGGGGATTCCAGAGATGGGGAGCAGAATAATTCATAGTAATAATGTTGGTGGTGTTTTGTTGAAACGGGTGGGATACAATCTCATTTATTTAAAAGCAGATGATTTTTTTAGTCGTAAAATAAGACCACTGTGTGCCAGTGTGAGCCCCAGCCGGTCGAGGATGGAGGTGCATGTTGTACCATCGCTCTTGTAGCCACAAATGTAACTTTCTCTGGTCGCTGTACATAACCACGAACCACACAGCATCAGTAACACTATGCAAAACGGACTTGCAGGGCTAGGACAGGCCTCCAGGCCCGTCTGAAGTCTGCCAGACAGCAGATGGATGATCCCAGAAGGACTGGGAGAACATCATGTGGTCATATGAAACCAGAACAGAACTTTCTGGATAAAAACTGGTTGTGTTTGGAGGAAGGAGAATGTTGAGTTACATCCCAACAACACCAAACCTACAGTGAAGCATGAGGGTGGAAGCATCATGCTGTGGGGCTGTTTTGGGACGTGGTCATGTCTGGTGAGTTTTTAAACCTTCCATCAGTAGAGAGCAGTGAGGATGGAACGTGGGTCTTCCAGCAGGACGATGATCCCGAACACACCGCTCGGACAAAGAAGGAGCGGCTTCGTGAAAAGCATTTCAAGATCCTGGAGCGGCCAAGCCGGTCTCCAGACCTCCACCCCGTAGAAACTCTGTGGAGGGAGGTGAACGTCCATGTTTCCCAGCGACAGCTCCAAAACATGACCGGTCTAGAGGAGATCTGGATGGAGGACTGGACCAGATACCAGCTACAGTCTGCAGACCTGGTGGAGACCGACAGGAAACCTCTGACCTCTGTCACTGCCAACAACGAAGATGTTACAATATTGAGTTGACTTGTTACTGTGCAAATACTCATTTTCCACCATCATTTGCAAATAGTCTTTAAAATTCCCTATAGTTGCAATCCAGCTGGTGATTTTGAAATGACAGATGCACAATCAGTGGCTGAGTAAATACTCTTTGCCCCACTGTACCTCTGGCAATACCCCTGTATATTTAGAATTAGAATAAATTTAGAATAAAACTGCATTTTCTTACAAGAAATTTCAGAGCTCCTTCTGGTTTAGAGAGGCATGGTAGTTATGCTGCCAATCTCTATAGAGCATTGGCAGTATATTGCTCTAGAGCAATATACTGCCAATGCTCTATAGAGACATTGGCAACATATTACTATTGCTCCGCGTTTATGCTTCGTTCAGTTACGTATTGCTATTATTCAGTTTCCGCCCTGTTTTTGACGGCTTCTTCTCCCAGGGCTTTGCCAACACTCTCACAAAAGTTATATCAAAACGTGCGTCTCGGCCTGGATCGGTGTGTCTAACTTGTCATTTGTCCGCGCAAAACTCAAACGGTGTTCACGCAATTCGCAAAAAACTGCGATTTTCGTCCCATAGGAATGAATGGGATTTGGTCAGGAAACAGCCGAGTAAAAAACCAAGAACCCAGGTCACTTTGACCTCTATAGCTCAACCATACCATAACATAGAAACACCATTCAAAGTTTAAACGGGTCACGAAAGCTGAAACTTTAACCATGTGAAAGGATATGTACATATCTGTTATGGTTTTGACACAATGGTAAGTTACGTTTTAGGAAAAATCCCAAAAATCCCAAAATCCCTCCGCACTCTAGCTGCACTCTAACTTTTGAAGCATTTCCAACTTTGAAACAAATGGCCATAACTCCCCACACCGTTCATCGTACAGACATAATTTTTACATCAAAACGTTGGAAATCTTGTTGGTTTCATTTCATCCTTCCCACATTTTTTGCTCCAGACGCACCGCTTTTCGAACTACGGCTCTCGGAATCTTAGAAAGTTCACCATTTTGCTCCTATACGTCTCCATTGTAATCTAGACGGAAAGCTCAAAAAGCCCTGATTCTTAAAACTGTCACCATTTAAATTCTGTTCCACTTAGGATAAAATAAAATACATTCCTGAGTTCCTGAAAGCCTCATGGCGCTCACGGTGAAAAAATTATTTTGATATCTGTTACGGTTTTCTCGCAGTGGACGATTCAGCATTTTCCCATAGAAAACTAAAGCATAAAGTCTCTAACTGAAATTAACTGACATTCTGTGACACACACACACAGACAGGTGCTGCGTTGTCATGACAACCTAAGCAGTTCTCCCTGCTGTGTTAATTCTAGTTTCACCTTTGACTTAATTCCTCATCTATAAACCAATGTATGATCAAACTGGAGGTTCAAATCCACTGAGGTCATCATGACTGTCCCTCTGTCCACTTATTTGTGTGTCTCACCATGTCCTCAATACTAGAACCCCTCTTTATATTCAAACATGTATGTGCTTCCTTTCTCAGTCTTCCTCTCCCCTTGAACCCTCTGTTCACCAGTCTTGGCCTCCCTGTCAGTCCTGTGGATGATCTATCTTTCTGTCTGGTTGTGTCTTTCTGCCTCACGGTCTCTGTCTCGCTAACAGTCTGTCTCACAGTCTATGTCTCATTCACAGTCTATCTCACAGTCTCTGTCTCACTTACAGTCTGTCTCACAGTCTATGTCTCATTCACAGTCTATCTCACAGTCTCTGTTCGACTCACAGTCTGTCTCTGTCTCACTCACAGTTCGACTCACAGTCTGTTTCTCACTTACAGTCTGTCTCACAGTGTCTGTCTGTCTCTCAGTGTCTAAGTATCTGTCTGTCACATTGTCTGTATGTCTGTGTCACATATATCTATCTATCTATCTATCTATCTATCTATCTATCTGTCTATCTGTCTATCTGTCTATCTGTCTGTCTATCTGCCTGTCTGTCTCAGTGTCTCTCTATTTAAGTATCTGTCTGTCTCCAGTGTCTGTCTGTCTGTCTCAGTGTCTGTATGTCTCAGTGTATCTCTATTTATCTAAGTATCTGTCTGTCTCACAGTGTCTGTCTGTTTGTCAGTGTCAATCTAAGTATCTGTCTGTCTCAGTGTCTTTCTGTCTCTCTCTCAGTCTGTCTCACAGTGTCTATCTATCTATCTGTCTGTCTCACGGTGTCTGTGTCACTCACAGTCAGTCTGGCTCAGTCTCTGTCTCACTCAGCATCTTTCTGTGTTTCTCAGTCTGTCTCACTCACCTTCTGTCTGTCTTTCTCAGTCTGTCTCACTCACTCTCTGTCTGTGTCACAGTCTGTCTCACAGCTTTGTCTTTCTGTCTGTTAATCCATCTTTGTAACATGGCTGCCGCTCTGTTCGACGTGGGTAGCAGATTGGCAGCATTCAAAATTTCTTCAGAAATTTTCTAGTATTTACTTGCTACCCTATTTTCAGTTTCCTCCCTATGCTTTGACGGCCTACTCCTCCTAGGGCTTTGACTGCACCCCCACAAATGTTATATCAAAACGAGCGTCTCGGCCGGGAATCGGTGTGCTTGTTATTTGTCCGCGCAAAACTCAAACGGTGTTTACGCAATATCGCAAAAAACTGCGATCTTTGGTCCCATAGAAATGAATGGGATTTGTTCAGGATCAGCCGAGAAAAGCCCAAAACCCAGGTCACTTTGGACCTCTATTGCTCAGCCATACCATCACATAGAGACACCATTCAAAGTTTAAATTGGTCAGGAAGGATGAAACTTACCATGTGAAGGGATATTTACATATCTGTTCAGGTTTCACACAACGGTAAGCTACATTTTCAGAAAAAATCAGAAAAACCCTAAATCCCTCAGCACTCTGGCTGCACTCTAAAGTTTGAAGCATTTTCAGATGTGAGACAAATGCCCTAACTCCTACAGCTTTCATCATACAGAAATAAATTATAGATCAAAACGTAGGAAAACTTGTCAGCTTCATTGCCTTTCTGTCTCTCAGTGTCTAGCTGTCTGTCTCACAGTATCTATCTGTCTCTGTCTCATAGTGTCTGTATGTGACTCAGTGTCTATCTAAGTATCTGTCTGCCTCTAAGTGCCTATCACTCTCTCAACACAGTATCTGTCTGTCTCATAGTGTCTGTCTGTCTCTGTGTCTATCAATCTAATTATCTGTCTGTCTAACAGTATCTATCTGTCTGTCTGTCTCTCAGTGTCTATCTATCTAAGTATCTGTCTGTCTCACAGTATCTGTCTGTCTCATAGTGTCTATCTGTCTGTCTGTCTCTCAGTGACAATCAATCTATACATGCATCTGTCTGTCTCACCGTGTCTCTCTGTCTCACAGTGTCTGTCTCTCAGTGTCTGTCAATCTAAGTATCTGTCTATCTCACAGTCTTTATTTGTCTATCTACGCAACTATTTTTCTCATTGAAAATGAATGGTGTTTAGCCAGAATGTCTGTCTCAGTGTCTCTCTATTTGTCTAAGTATCTGTCTGTCTCACAGTGTCTGTCTGTTTGTCAGTGTCTATCTAAGTATCTGTCTGTCTCAGTGTCTTTCTATCTCTCTCTCAGTCTGTCTCACAGTGTCTATCTATCTATCTGTCTGTCTCACGGTGTCTGTGTCCTCCGCTAGTCAGTCTGTCTCAGTCCCTGTCTCCTCAGCATCTTTCTGTGTTTCTCAGTCTGTCTCACTCACCTTCTGTCTG
>JALJCO010000009.1:0-26396 GCA_023101725.1 Atherinomorus stipes
GGAGCCTTGTGTTCATAAAGCTCCCCTTGGCAAAGCAAAACTGTTCAACACAATAAAGCAACCAGATCACCATTCTGCTTGCTATGATGCTGGACAGGACAAGGCGGAGCAGCGTCGGTGTGCCGTCCGAGGGAGGAAAGGTAACGGCTGATAAAATAGCTTTGATTTTACAATTTGACATTCCAATAAATATATTGATCAAGTTTCTGATCACAGTGTGGCTGTCGTCTGCGGCAACTTTGCAAGGCACGTGCATGCGTATATAGTCTTCATGCATGATTTGAGAGAGAGTGGAGGCAGCGACCGACGCAACTTTTCAGCCGTTTTCAGCTCTGACTTATCAAATACACCGCGTACGTTATGAAAGAAGTTCGCTACGTAACTCTAAATACCATACAAACAGAAATAAAGGGGACCCGAAGAAAGTCTGAGTACGAAAGAGCAATGTGAGCATGAGCCAAGCAACGCAGAGATCAATCACTGTCTGTGTGTGCTTGAGAGTGCAGGATAAGCCTGCGCTGCAGAGACGTGTGTGCAGGAGGGCGGGTGCTGTGTGTGACTGGCCAATCACAGAGCGTGCACACAGTCTGTTATCAAATAAGGATTCTCCTTAGGCACGAGCACAGATATTGGAACAGTTTTACTCGTATCATGCTCGTACTCGTCAAAAATGCATTATCTGTACCGGATACTCGTCTGAAATGAGTATCCGGCTCATCCCTACTAGCTTAGCAGCTTGCTCGCAGCCTGTCTAGTTCATGTCATAACATCTGGTCATAACTCCTCCGTGTCAGGTAATCCAGCTGCTTTTATGTGGCGCTAAAGAGGCAGATTAGCAGCTAGCAGCCTCTCTAGTTCACGTCATTTGGAGAAAGAAATTCAATTCGGGTACTGTGGAGAGCGCGTGCTTGTGGCCGATTCTGGTGAGAAGAGAGAGCCCGCACTCAAAGACGAAGTCGACTTTACTCTTCGGAGTTTCTGGCACGTTATAACTGAGGTCCCGTTGCAGTACACGTTTTAACGTGAAAAAGTGGGATTACCGGGTGATGACTCCTTTAAATGTAATTCAGTCATGCCCGAAACCGAATGTTTATAGAGGAGGTTTACCTAGTGGTTATTCATCATTTCTGATACTAGCACATTGACTTAAAGCTTGTGATATCCTCCATGAGAAGCAAGAACTTTCTTCTTGTTCTCAAGGCCGGAAGAACAAGAAAAAGGTTCGTTTTGGTCATTTTATCCACGTGAAGCTTCTTTCGCAGCGGGGTGGTTATTAATGCGGGGGTTTGATTGTGAAAAACTTTGTTCGCCTCAGGCGGTGAGCTACGCACGTGGCAGTGTCCGTATATCTTAATGCCACGCGCTGTATATATTTCGTACTTACTCACCCCTTCGATCAGCTGTTTATTAAAGCTCCCCGTTTTAACTTCGCATCAGCGCATCAACGTTTTCCACGTCCAGCTCACCTTAGTTAACCCCGCCCGCATTGAATGTCAGAGTGATCACTTAGTACTTCTTTAGCCGCGTGGAATGAATGCTCTGCTCATAAATACGATCACGTTCTGCTCAGAGACTCATTGAATAAATGCAGGACTAGGGTTACCCACCGAGCATTTTTTGGTCTAAAAGACGTCTATTAGACGTCTAAATGTCCTTAGACGTCTCGGCTAAAATGGTCTACCAGCGGTCTAAAAGTGAAAGTTTTTTAGTCGTCTAAGTTTAGACTAGACATCTGATAGACGTCTAAAAGACGGCTACGTTTATACACCTCGTCTGTTCTTAGACGTATAAATAGCTGTTATTTAAACGGCTATTTATAGACGTCTATATTTAGACGTTTGCCAAACGTTTATTTTTATACCAAAACTATACGGCTCGACTAATCTTAGACGTTTAAATGACTGCTAATGAACGTCTATTTATAGTCTAAATTTAGACATTTGCCATACGTTTACTTTTATACCAAATTTAAACCCTATTAAATCCAGCCATTACAATCTGTTATTTACAATAAACCTAGGTATAGTAAAGGAAATTAAAGCTGTTAAAATTTAATGTTAAATTAAGTGGACCAAATTTAACCTGTGATCTTTACTTTGATGTAGTTCCAGGATGTTATGAAAATTTATTTACATCATGGTTTGTTTGTTTTTTTCAGATCTTTTAAAAAAGTTTCAGTAACACTGTCATTCTTATTTTTCCACTGGATATATATAAACAATATACATAGCCATTTTTAATTTTTATTTTTAAACATACATTGTGGCAAATAAAAGCACAAAGTCAAATATACAATATTATCAAAACATAATAAAATTGTGTTCTTTAATGTTGTGGTGAAAAACTAGCAAAGTGAAATATACAAAATTACAATAATAAAATAAAAATCTAGTTATTTGTATGTAAAACCAAAATGCAAAATATATACACATATGTATTTACTTACACACAGTGGTGTCCTGGGCTGGCCCTCTTATAGCCCCCACACACCTTCAGCTGGAGCCTGTTTTTAATGCATGGCCAACGCTGAGCTGATCATGTCATCCAAAAGCCTCTCTGAACGTTTTCCGAACAGCTTCTGAAAACAAAGAAATAGAAGAAAGAGAGAAATTGCAAGTGTGGTTGCCTATAAATGTCACCTATGTTATATGTGTCAGAAATATTATCCAATAAGGAAAGGTAGATGCTTTCAAAGGACTTGACTCAGTGGACACAGGACATCACACTTTTGAGACTTTAAAGTTACAATGTAAAGAAAAAGAATAATGAATCAATAGTCTGACTATAATTGTAGTTAGGTTCTCTTTAACAAAACTACACCAGTATTACAGAGATTACCTAGTAGGCTACAGTCCAGACAAGTTGTTTGTCAATGTGTGTCATTTAAGTCACATTTCTAACATGAAGAACTAGCAAAGTTTTTCTATTTACCAGTAATAACAGAGAAGAAGGGCCCTCTTTCCATGTGGCCCCCCATCTTGCACACTGAATTTTCACATTGTCATTTGTGAAGAGTCTGCAACAGATTAAAGAAAAAAAAAATTGTAAACAGTAAACTCATATAACCTGTATTACACTACCACATTGTAAACATCCACTGGTATGTGGCCTGTCCTTCAGTGCAGATATTAAACTTTTTGTGTTATCATACCTGTCCATGGTTGGTGCACGTCTTCACATCCTCCCCCTGACATGAGACAGCTCTGCAATCTGTATGAAATTACAAATTATCAAGTGTCAATGTGCCTTACATTAAAAATAAAGGAAATTTAACGAAAATAACCTCACAAACTTCCCGCACCCACATCCATGCAACACATATAACCTTAACGTTTGTGTGGGAAGCACTTTTCTTCCAAATCATTAAAAAAACAAAGAAAAAAGTACGAATGAAAACAACTGCTACACGCATTTGAGGGTAACTGCAGCTGCTAGGTAGCAGGCGAGCTAACAGGCTAGCTAGCAGCACGCCGGTGAGCTAACCATAGACTGTATATAATTATATACAAGCTAACAGACGAGCTGCTAGCTAGCCTGTTAGCTTATTCATTAATGACCAAAAACTGCAGGACAAAACAACATATCAACAACGTACCCTTGGACACTCACCTATAAGCAGCTCTTCTTTGTCTTTGATGAGTTCTAGTCGACGCTTCCTTTGACAAAAACCCCGAATTTCTCAGAGTGAATGTTCGGAAGGACGCTGCTCGGCATCAGCCTACCGAGTCCGACCGGAGCTTCCAGCGTGGTGCTGCCCCCTGGTGGGGAGGGATCATAAAGGAAACGACCGCTGCCTGCTGTATCTCATCTATGTTTATTTGAATGTTTATGCAACTGTCTCCCATCGAACTGCCAAAATTTATCTTTCTCTTCACACATACATATAGCCTATTTAATTTCATAGGAATTTCTGGCATTAGGCTACACAATAAACTTTATTGCAAACTGCTTTTATTTATCTGTAGGTTAATAGTGAGAACTAATTCTAAACATATTTGGTGCAATCTATGCTTAAAAATGAAAAATAACTTAGGCTCATATAAAACTGGTCTAAATCGAGACGTTGATTAAACGTCAAAATCAAGACTAGATTTAAACCTGTATAATGGTCATTAAAATGATTTGCATCAGATATTGGGACACTTACAGTTAATTTACACTTATTTTTTCAACAATAGTAGTTATTTAATGTGTTTAATTCAATCGTCTAGATTTGGTATTTAAAAAAGACGTCGATATGAGGTCTTGATTTAGACATCTAAATCCAGGCTAAAAATGTACTTTACTATATTGATCGTTGGCCATTCAAACCATTTAAGTCCAATATTTGGGCAGCGGTTGTGCAAGTTTTTTTGCTCAGTTGTCGTTGTTTTAAGTTTTTAATTCAATGGTCTAAATTTGGTCTAAAAAAAGATGTTGATATGAGGTCTTGATTTAGACGTCTAAATTGAGTATAAATCTTAACTACTCTGTAGGTTGGTGAATGACTGTTTAAAATGTTTTTATTCAACATTTGGCCATCATTTATACAACTTACAGTTTTTTTCATGTAATATTTAACAATTAATGGATTAAATGCTGTAGTCTAGATTCGGGGTTAAATATAGACCGATTTTAGACGGGCTAATTTCGGTCTAACCTTTAGACGAGACGTCTAATAGACGTCTTGTGCTCAGTGGGCAGAGATGGAGGTTCTGCTGACTGAGAGATCTGAGCAGCAGAGTTGAAGGAGGTAAAAGCCGAGCAGTGGAGAATAAATCACAAGAGCTGTAAATGCCGTGTCTGTTGGTTGCACTGTTACAGAAGTGAATATAAAACTTATTTGATCCAAAAATAGAGTATAAACATCTTACAAACGCAACACAGTCCTTGAAAGCTAGCCTACTGATGGAGGCCAAGAGGTGCAATATATGATGGAAATGTTTAATATGAGTTTCAATCAACCAAAACAGCGCAGGTACTCATGCAGCATTCTGCAAAATCTCCTTTTAATACATCCACACGCACATGTACTGTGCGTCCCAGCTGGATAAAAAAGCTGACGTGTCGCTGGACCGCGTCTGTCATCCTTTCATCTGCCTCTCTGTCTCTCTAAAACAAAGCACATAAAAATGTGAAACACCAATTTGAAAAATTCAGACCCACATTTTATGTAATAACGAAGCCGAGGCATCATGAACTGACTGCATGTCTGACCATTAGAAAAGTTGCAGCAACTGTTGCTGAACCTCCTTTCTGAACTTTCCACAATTTTCTGTTTGAGATGTTATTTCAATTTTATAGCAGCTTAATCTCACTTGGAACTCACTGACTGCACTTTCTATTGATGAAATAACAAATCAAACCATCGTCCCCTCACCGACATGCCGGCTGCAAGTGAAATGTCCAATAGTTGCTCAGTTTGTGCATGAAAATGCAATTTATAATTGCAGAGTGATAGTCTACATAAGCAGTTGAATTTATATTGGATTTTAAAATACACAATAACTTCAAAGTAACGATTAACACAGTCCTTTATTGAAAAAACCAGGTTTGGATAACAGCAGACTTCTTGCATGAGGCCCAATGTTCTGAATGTGAGTTTCAATTAATTGGCCAGCCCTACAAAGAAGTGTATCTTTGAACTAGCAATTACTCAAGCAAAAGCTACTATTAGTGTTAATTGTAACTCATATCCAGTCCTGATGTTTAATAAAAATCCAAAAAATGTTATAAACTTAATATTCTGCATTTTACTTCTTCAGTTTGCAATATTAGAGCTAATTTGTGATGTATTTGTTACATGTTATATAAAACACAGCTGCCATAAATGATAATGACACAAAAAGAATGACTTTACAGTTGCTCCAGTAATCAGAGTGATCGCTTATTAAAGACACACTACAGAACTTTTTGCAAATTTTCTCAGTGACGCGCCCCCAGCTAAACTAGCATCCATGTGGCATCTTACCTGTACTGCAAGCTCACTCCAGCCCAGTAAAAGGCTGTCTTATCTGGACTCTTGTCTAATCTCTTGTTTTGTCCCTTCCCCCGATAATGTCTTCTTGCGTTTCTTTGCCAAATCCTCCATTCATGCGCCGCTGAACAGTAACAGCTCTAGAAATGCGCATAATGAATGTTGGTGTGCCATCAAAATGTGTCATAAATGCATATTTTTAAGGAGGAAAAGTTATGAATGTATTTGTTTCTGAAAATTCTCCAATTGAAAATGTTTTCAAAATTTCTATGTAAATATCTAAATCCAACAAGTACTTAAATGCAAGAATATTGGTTTAAAAATGTATATATTTACTGGATTTGACATTCAATGTATCTGTACATAAAACTTTAAATGTTAATTATTAAGAAAAATTTTGTATCCAATCTACTCCATTCAGTGGACACAACAGTTACCAACTGTGGAGGATTTTTTTCTGGAGAGAATTGAGCTTAAGGCCTACAGGAGGGGCATTTTTCTTGTTACTAATTGCACTTTTTTGTCCAGGTCTTTAAGGGTGAACTGAATCATGAGATCACGTGCCACGGGTGCAACAACAAGAACAATTCCAAAAACTTCTTTTGGGTTCTGCCTCTTGCAGTGGAAGATTCAAATCATAAAGCCTTTAATGTGGTACCGTGTTTTCTTTTAAATAACACAATGGTTACTGTACATATTTAATATATTTATATAGTAAAGAGGCTGCAGGACAACAAATCCTCTTCATTTACAGCAACGAGGCTTGGAGAGTTTCTTCGAGGTACAAATAGTCCATGGGGAGAACCAGATGTTCTGCAACAGCTGCAAGAAAAAGCAAAATGCAGACACAGTAAGTCAGACATTTAGTTTATTAAAACTTCATTATTAAAAGCAGCTGGCTCCTCTACATTAATTTGCTTCTATCATGTGATGTAGGGATGCAAGATGATACTAAGTCCAAATGTCCTGACCCTCATGCTGAAGAGGTTCACCTTTGATCACAAGAAGAGCTGCTTCGTCAAACTTAAGTGTAAAGCTTATGTGGCCCAAACATTACACATCCAGGTATCTTTCAGTCTGCACACCTAAAATGGTTTTGGTATGATTTTTTTTTTAATGTGATGATGCTTTTCTCGCTTCAGAAATGCAGATATGAACTCTATGCTGTGGTTCACCATTTTGGTGATCTCTCAGGAGGTCACTATACTGCTGACATCAAATCTTTCGAGACTGGACAGTGGTATTGCTTCGATGACCGCATTGTCAAAAGGGTGAGGCTTTTATCCTCACACAGTTAAGTGTTGTTTAATACAATGAAAGTTGAAATTTACAGTCATTATTTTTCAAACTTTCAGGTCAAACCCGCAGCATTTTGAAGTTGGAGACAATTTCCTAAGGTAAGGTGCAATTATAGATCTTTCCTGAGTGTTTGATGCCACCTAGAGGTGTCTGCAGGGATCATGCACCCAGCTTAAATCAACTTTAAAGATATCTGACCCACTGTAACATTTGCCTCACTCAAAACAGGTCTCACACAGCTTATCTCCTCATGTACAGGAAAGGTAAGTTTCCTAATGTGCTTCTTCATCTTTGATGTAAGCATTTTTAAATTTTGTACGTTTTTGCAAGTTTTCTTGTGACATGAAATACTTTTCCATTTTGGTTCAAAAAAAGGTTTCATGTCTTTTGTTCAAATAGCAGCTCACAGTTGAGATGTTTGCAGAAGTTATGTTGCACACCTCATTATGCTTTATCTTTAATTACCTAAAGCATCAGCAGTAAAAATACTTCAACAAGCATGTGGCGCCTGCTTGTATAAGGCTATTTCATCCAGCATGGTACTGCTACAGAGTGGCTCCAAACAATGCGACCCCTATTGTGAAAAACTACACGTTATACTGACAAAGATCAGACCATGTTCTATTTCTGGTCTACTCAAAGTGAACAAGCAGTGCACTTAGTTACTGTTTCAAATAGGTAAATATACTTTAAATATTAACTACTTATAAAATATTTAAAAATTTACATTAATATAATTTACATAAGGTCACTTTGTTTGCCCCTAGGTTAATTTTACTTAGTTTTTCACAATAAGGGTTGCATTGTTTTGAGTCACCTTGTAGCTTTCCTGTAGCTCGTAGAAAGATCATCTTATGACCTTTCTACTGGCTACGACCTTTCCTTATGAATTACGGAAGTTTTTTATATACATGTTAGGCACAGATATTCTCCAAAAAGTGAAGAAAAATATATGTTTTTAACAAAATTTGTCAGGCAGATTTCAGATTTTTTTTTTAATGTCTTTTGGGGGATGTTGGGGGTGACCTGCAGCAAAATGCAAATTTTTTCTGCCTCCTATGTGTCAAGATACACTGACAAATTTTAGTTGTATGACAGTTTATGCCATTGTGGTACCTAAATATTTGCATTTGCATACTTTTGCCATGAAAATGTACCCAATAAAGGGTTTTTGGCCCCCTGTAGCTATCCAGCAGCAAGTTGACCGGGTTGTCCACCCAGGTTGTGACACTTGAAGGTCCTAGATATCATTTCTGGTGTCAAACCTTTTACAACGCCCAGTGTCTGTTTTTCTGCATGGCTCCCTGGGTATTTAGAAAAGATCACAAATACAGTACATGGGTCAAAAGGTGAATATCGTCGCTGTCAGGTACAAACCTCCTTTCTCCATTTTACATCATTAAAAAAAACTCTACTTCATGTGAGCTTTATTCGGTGAAAATATTCCAAAAGTAAATAAATAAATGAATACAATCAAATATGTGACTTTAATGTAAAAAAAACTCAATCCAAAGTTTGATGATGTTGTGTCCAGGTTTTACAAAACTACATGTTCTTTGTCACTTCCTGAAAAATAACCGTTTTGGACATAGGAGGTTTGCACCCGAGAGCAGCGATATGTAAAAACCTGGTCACAGTTTTTAACACGTATTAAGAGTCTGGGATTGGTTTCCTTGTTCCCCACTTCATGTGTTTTTCTAACTGTACGATGATTATTATTATTATTAAGTCTAGAATGTCAGGGTTGTCTGTGGTTAGACGGTGTGGATTGGGTCCCTTTTCTTTTGATTCCCCTCCTTTTTTTTTTCTTTGGAGAAGGGGGGTAGATGTGATTGAGTATACCATCGTTAAAAGTGACAGTTGATGCCGTTTTCTGCGATCATGAAAAAATATGATGAAGTTGGATATTAAATGTGGCACTTTAGCTAAAGCACAATGTTGATTTGTTGTTTAAAATCTACTTCACACTCAATTCTAATCGGCATTGACTTCAGTCTGTACTTCTGTTTCTGTTTCCATTAAAAGCGAATGGAGAATCTAAGAAGACGGACATCAGTGATCTGGAAACTCACCGTGCACATTCAGGCTTTATGGCAGTTGTTGAAAGTTGCAGAGGAGGGAATGATGAGCACTTGAATGGTGATGATGAAGCATTATGGAGGAGACAGACAAACCCTTTGAAAGAACGTGATAAACAATTTGACCAGAGAACAGCACCAGTGAGACAACCTGGGAATATTTTGCCTCCAGCTGCTACTGAAGCAAATGGACAGCAATATGGTACAAATATGGTGGTGAACAACCACCGGAAGCTTGAAACTGGTGTAGGAATACAAGGAAAAAATACTGAACCCAGACAGATGTTGTGTGTCAGTGATGTGTTTGGCTCTCATGAAAAGCCACACCAAGTTTACTCTCCTACTCCACCAAGACGCTCACGCAGTCTGAGCAGAGGGAATGAATCTAGTACAAGAAACGGTTCTCCGCACCGCAGAAAATCAAGCAGCTTACAAAGACACAATGAGCAAGCGCAACATGTTGCTATGGACAGCAGGTGGAAACAGAGGACTTTACAAAATGCAACAAAGAAAGCAAAAGCTTATGGACTGAAAGAGAAAGAAAATGGTAAAAAGTGTGAGAACAAAGATGAGAGAAAACCCTGGAGGTGCTGAAACATTAAGGATTTCTGTACTTGAAGGTAACAAAGGTGACAGTAGAAAGCTTTTTTTTATTTTAAAGAAATTAAACTGAAACACTTGAGAATTTATGTGTGCCGCTGTTCAGTAGGATAGATAACCTGATCAGCAAAAAAATCTTTACACAGTTTTATGTGTTCACCTTTTATCATTTATGGTTCATGTAACATCTTGGTTCATCCTGACGGCTCCAGTCATGCATCCTTGGAGAAGATCCAGATAAACCAGTGTTAAATGTTAATATTACCAGTGTACTGGTTCATGTATTTTCTTCCTTCATTAATTTGAATTTTTATCTGTTCTGAATTGACCTGCGCAGTACGAGACTTTTAAACATAGTTGCCTGATTATATCAAACTTGCCCTGCACCCTGTTCTAGTCACTAATTAGTTTAATAATAGAAAACTTCTCAAAGTTTTTTTTAAAGTTGCCTGCTGATCTTTAGTTTTGCTCAGTTGACGTTGTGGAGCCTACACTACAAGCTAGTCCTTGATTGTTCATATTACAATCTGTTTTTTGTGACTATTCAAGACTTTTTTTTTTAATGTTGCAAAAAGTTTGAAGTAAATTGTTGAAACAAGCCACAGACGTGTAATTTTTGTGGAAGCAGACATCAATCACTCTGTTTGTTCTCTGCATAATCTCTTTATATGACCCCATTTCAAAAAAAGTTGTGACCCTGTATAAAATGTAAATTAGAATTAAATGTAATGATTTGCAAATCTCAAACTCGTGTTTTATTTTCAGGAGAGGATCAACATATCAGATCATGAAACTGAGACATTGATTACTTGGACAAAGTTTCTTTGAACATAATGAAAAAAAAAATAAAAACAAGAAATCAAATCAATAGAATGAAAAGAAAAGAGTTTAAAAGGAGTGGGTGGGAGACATAAACTTGTCAAATCCCTCCCCAGTTAATCATGATCATTTTTAGCCATTATACCATAATCACATTCATTAACCACCTGGTATTACTAAACATTTTTAGTGGAAAATATTAGGTTTTCATTTGATGGCAGCAACATATTTCATAAAAGTTGGAACAGGGCAAAAAACAGCTGGGAAAGTAATGCAAAAATAAGACTGATCATTTGGCAACTAATTTGGTTAATTGGCAGGTTAGTAATGTGCCTGGGTATAAATGGAACATTTCAGAGGGGCACAGCTTCTCATAGAAAGACTTGCAAATGTTCACAAATTTGCCACAAACTCTGAAAATTACAGGGCGATTTAAGATCAAAATGTTCAACATAAAATTGCGAAAATTTAGGAAATATGTTCAAACAAGAGGAGTGGCCATCAAATTAAAAATGAACTGATATTTCACATGACAGTAAAAAAGTCTCTTTCAACATTAGAGATATTGTCAATGTTCTGTGTGGAATAAATATGGTTTATGAGTTTTGCAAATCATTGCATTCTGTTTTTATTTGCATTATACAGTGTCCAAACATTTTTTGGAACTGGAGCCTGTGCATCCTTAATAGGCTACATGTTAGAATAATATCAGTCTAGTTACTGATGACTAGACCGACCCTATGGAATGACAGGTTGGGATATGTGTCATTTAAATATAAACTTGCTCTGGTCTTTGCTACTGAAATGTGCTGTCATCATTGCAGACTCTAAAGAACTCTTTAAGTTATTTGTTCAATAAAAAGGCCTACAAAGAAGGAAAAAGTGAAATGGTAACTTTTATTATGTGTCAAGATGAGATGTAGTTTAAAAGTTGACTTTATTAAAGTCCTGGAAAAGAGTTTGAGAGGTCGATTTTGATTCAGGTGAACACAAGCTTACACAAGTTCAGTAGTTTTTCATGTTCTTATTTAGCTGCTTTCGTGGTCTTTGATCCTCTCAGTCATTGTTTTTTGTACAGGTTTCACATATGTGTGGGTTCAAAACCTACTTTGAAGAGGATGAGCTGAATGAAGACTCCACTCTGTCCGAATATGGAATAACACACATGGCCAGAGTTGAGCACTTGTGCACATTGGGCCCATTGACCGATCTGCATCAGGCAGTAGATCAAGAAGTATGGAGGAGCGTTCTGATTTTAAGGATTCGTGTAGCCGTCACGTATTCAGTCACTTTATTTCTGACACGACACAGCGGTGGAAATGACCTGGAGTAATGACTTAAGGAGTAGCAGTTTATTCTTTTGGCTTTCTTTATTTCCTCCAACACATGTCTACAAGATGCTGACTGTGTTTTTTTTTTAGCACAAAAAGATTTTACTCTTCTTTCATTTTTTCCAAAAAGCTCAGTTGTATTGCAGTTATTGACATAGTAAGGGACTACACGCGTGCTGCAGAATGAAAATTTGAACGTGCTCAAGTTTTTCAAAAGTTAATGTTTTCAGTTTAACTGACACAGTAAGTAGGTTTACTCTTCGTGGTTCAATTCATTGTGACAATATGAAATGTTTCAGACAAGCTTTACTATATTTGTTTGGATGTTGTGTAAAGCGTTTTATTTTTTGCTTTATTTATTTTAAAATAATTCAGTGTTTCCCAATCCTGGTTCTCAGGGACCCCTGCCCTGCTGGTTTTCAAGATAATCCTACTTTAACACACCTAACTCAGATGAATAAACTCTGTTTATGACTCATGAGTTTGCGGTCAAAAGAGTTTCCTGCTAAAACAGGTTCTTTGGCATCTTAGAATCTAAGATACGACAAACCTGAACCTCTAATAGTCTCTGCTGTTGTACTCGACACTATGAGTCAAGGATGTGTATGAGGATAACGCAGTCATAATGGTGTTATTATCGGCCACATCTGTCCTGAAATAAGTGACCTTGGCATGATCAAAACAAAATTTTCACTAAAACTGATGACATTGAGTGTATTTTGTTTTATATGAAATTTATCCACCACAAAAAATTTACTTATGTTGTGCTGCTGTTTATTTTAGCCCACCTAAGGTTTATCTAGTTTTTATACCTTTATTTCCCCAGCTTGCAAAGCATGCTTACATTGTCATTGGCTTTTTTTTCCCCTCCTAAAATGACGAGTGATCTTTAACAAAAGAAAACAAATTTGAGGTTTGTTTAAGATTTTATTTCAAGTTTTCACTTCACTGTTTTACTTTTTTAAAATCAAAACAATAATACAAAGAAAACAAAGAAAATTACAAAGAAGGGTTTGATCGTAAAATATCTAACATGAAATCTGAACAACACAAGTTTGGTTATTTCTGTTTTTCACAAATTTTATGAGTGCTGTATTCTTCTTAGTAAGAATTAAAACTGTAACCTGCATGAACATTTTTGCTCCGTTCATACCCAACAGGGTAAAATAAACATAATAATTAAAAAGCAAACAAATATCAATAAGATTTATATTTTCTTTTTTGACAAGATGTTTTATAACATTGAATTAATTTGGATTTTCTATTCAAAATATATTTTACAATTTTCCCAGTTTTCTTCTTTCCTCTCCATTTTCATTGAAGTTTGTTAATTTGATTTACAAAAATGATATCATGAATCACCATTTTGGATTAAGAAAGCTAAATATTATAAAACAATCTCACATAGAATATTTCAAACAGAAAATTACAGTGTTTCATTTCACAGGATTATTTTACTGCAAACTGTTGCATCCATCAGGATGTAAATGTGGAAACAGTTTATTTTAGGTTAGATTTGGAAATAACTCAGTGGTTCACCAAAATGACATGCTTTTTGAAAAAATTATTTCATTACTTTTTGTCTTTTTGACAGATTTTTTCTCACTCTTATGTTTTTTGCTTTTTTGTTTTTCTTTTTTTTAAAGAAAAAGAAAAACTAAAACATCCAGGAGTTTTTTCCGTCTCTTTATCTCTGCTGTCATCTTGTGTGACAAGGCTTTCCCCAGCTCCGTTCTTCCTCTCCTTTGCACTTTGTTTGATTCATCAAACCCCCTCTTGCTGTTCTTACGGAATTTCTTAAACCAAGATCTTTTTTTCTTCTTCTTTTTTGGTTGAGGATTCCCAGCGTCACTCATTTCTTCACTACCAGCTTCCTGTGTCTGCATTCCTGTCTTTCCTGATTCTGCTTGGGGAGAAGGCTCCACGCTGATTCGATTATGCTCATCATCCTCTTTATTTCCCCTATATTTGGATGATTTGCGTCCAGTTTTATCCTTTTGTGTTTCAACTGAACCTATGCTCTGCTTTTGCAACTGCACATCATTTCTTGCTGCTGATCCACCAGCATTAGTTTTTTTTTTCTTTTCTGTAATTGCGTCTTCATGTCCCCCTTTCCTATGTCCAGTCTCTCCATGACTGTCTGTTACTTCCCCTTTTCTGTTCATCTTACATTTTCCACTGTCTGCCTGGCCATTGTCTTGTACTTTCCCTCCCATCCTCTCATCATCATAATCACTCATCGTTCTCGACCTATTCTGCTTTTGTTGGCTCTCACTGAGTTTACCACGTGAGATATTTCTTCCTCTATTATCATCCTGGATTTTGTTTGGTTTCTTCTGCTGGTCATGAACTCCATCCCTTAGTGGATGTTTATTCTCTCTTGTCATTTGTTCAGCATCTGCCATTCTGCCAACATTCATCTTTCTGTTTCCCTGCTGTTCATGTTTGTTTGGTAAGTCGTGTGCATAGAAACTATCATTGCGCTTATCCTTTGCAAATGCATCTTTTGTCCTTTCTGTCTGATAATCAGCTGTTTTTCTTCCAATGCCCTCATCATCGTAATCCTTCTTTCTCTCCTCTTCTTTCTTTTGTTTTGTGACATCATCACCAGGTTCATCAAATGGTACCTTTCTTTTTACAGCATCCCTACCACTAGGTCTCTTGTTGGACGCTTCTGTATTTGGTAAGTCGTGTGCATAGAAACTATCATTCGGCTTATCCTTTGCGAATCCATCTTTTGTCCTTTCTGTCTGATAATCAGCTGTTTTTCTTCCAATGCCCTCATCATCGTTATCCTTCTTTCTCTCCTCTTCTTTCTTTAGTTTTGTGACATCATTACCGGAATCATCAAATGGTGCCTTTCTTTTTTTAGCATCCCTATCACTAGGTCTCTTGTTGGACGCTTCTGTGTTGTCTTGGATCCCTGCAGCATCAATAAGAAAGCAGGCAAAAATACAAAAAGTCAGATGCTGATGTTCACACATCAACAAGGGCAATAAAACAGTTTGTTTCTTACCTTTCTTTCTGTAAAACAGAAGATAAGCAGTCTTGGTTCTAGTTGGAAAAGAAAAAGTAAAGTTATTTTCATACTCAACAGAATTCATGAGAAAATAGATGAAGAGACAATCACTTACCTCTCTGTTTTTTGTCTTTGGAAAGGCTGATTGTTGAGCTGTGACAAATGAAGATATCACACATCATTTCATTATTTTTTCGAAAGCAAACACATTATTTATTGTTTTTAAAAAGAAAATCTGTTGGCAACAAAATAAAACATAAATACCATTAATCAAATATGAAATTGATTATCCTTACCAAGGTGACACTGGAGTCATTGAAGTAGTACCAGCTGTTTTTATTATCCTGGGACTTGATTGTTGCAGTGTAATGTCCACCTGTCAGACTCCCAAAATGCTCCACGAATGCATACAGCTCATACATCTGATTCTGATCACCAAAGAAAAAATAACACACATTAAGCTCAGAAAGAAATGGTTTACAACCAGTTACTAAAAAAAAATCAAACTCTACCTCCGGTATCTTCAGGACGGAGGGAACATCCACAGTACAACTGTTTTTGACAAATGACATCTGATGGTAGCTGAACTCAAACCTCTTCAGCAGCAACATCAAGACTTCTGGATGACGCTTCATCACACATTTCTGGAAAAAAAAAAAAAAAAAACAACCCACAAGGGTCTCAAGTTCATGATATGACATCATACTATCACGGCACTAACACTGCAGTCAAGAAACATAAATCAGATTTTTTTCCTCCTTCACTCACAGTGGTAGCATCACATTTGGCGTCACAGATGTCGCAGTACATCTGGTTTTCTCCAGTGAAATCTGAATCCCTAAAAAACTCTTGAATGCCGTCCTCCTGAAGAGTTATCAGTTGTTACTTGAACTCATCATCACCCCTTGCTTCACACTGAACTGATCATCACCCCCTCCGACTTACCACACTGTAGCTTTCACCGCAGATCTTCACTAACGCAAGAGGAAGATCCCAAAAAGGTGCATCTTCATCAGTTTCGGTACTACATTTAGAACAAATCGTTTTGTGTGTCAAATTCCCTCGGAAGATCTGAAAACACAAAAACAAACATGAACAAATATCTTATAACTCCTTTGTCAAATTTCAAAAATCAACTTCATTATGGATCACAATCATCTTTACCTTTGCTGCTTCAGGACTGCTGTCAGATAAAATCTTCTCAAAGTGCTCAGCAGCATCGCGTTGTTCACACACTGGAGGGAATGTGCAAAGCAATAATACATGGTGAAAATAATCCCAAACACTGACACTTATTATCAATTATCAGGGGTGTAACGATTTGGTTTAACAATGATTCGATTAATGTCACAAATCATGGTTTCTTTATCGATTTCAAGTCACTGAATCTAATCGGATCGAAGCGATCTAAATGAACCAACATCAGAAACCACGAAACATGATATGAATCGAATCGTTGTTAAACCGAATCGTTACACCCTTATTAATGATCTAATATTCTGAATATGTAGTTCTATTTTGACTTGAAACTTTTGTAAAAAAAAAAAAAAAAAAAAGATGCTGCTCTGAATCCCAAATGTCAAAGACAGCAGCTTATAACCAAAACTAATTGAATAATTTCACAAGTAGATCTGGTCCTTGAATTCACAACCTACTAAGAGACTCCATATTGTTTTCTGTGCAGATACAGTACCTCTGTGGATGCCCAGCTTATTTGTGACTTTAACTGTTTTTGCTGTTTTTGTCTTTAAGTCATTGAATAAGGACGCAAGCTGAACATCAATATGATCTCCACATGCATTCCTGCACAAGATAAAGAAAAACATTTGTCAGAAGCACAAAGGCTGCATGAAATACCTGGTATCATTATGGTGTGTTGCATGAAGCATAAATTGGTCACAAACCTTTGTACAGCTTTTCTGAAGTCTTTGGTCATGAACAACACCTGCAGCACACTGTTCAGATAACACGTTGCTCCTTGGTTTATCAAGCCATGGTACTGAATGGTACTGTCTATGAGACCAGGCCATTGGTAAGAGAGCATTAATAACTTAAAACTAGAAAGAAAAACAGTCATTAACGTTACTGTAACAGAACGGGTGTCTTACCTTCTTCATCCCGTCTGTCAGAGTAATAATTACTCATGTTGAATCACTGTGTTGGTCCAGCTCTTCCTCACGAGTGACTGTCAGAGAAGCATTGACAAAGAAAACGAGTTACATAGAGGTCCATTAGTTGTAATACTCGGAGTTAAAGTGACAAGTCTCCTTGTTGCCTTGGGTAAATCGAGGTAAATGCTTTCTGTTTCATTTACTGTGCATTTACAGAAATGGTGCGTTCAATGGGTGTCTGAAATATCAGATTCTAAACAGGATGTAGACAAGAAAACGTCTTTACAATAAGAAAGGGGAAACAAAATACAGATACTACTTTAAATTATGAATGTGGGCTACATGAATCCTATTTTTAATTTGTCTCCAAGATATCTACTTTAGAAACTGTTCTTCCTCTTTCTTCTTCTTCTTCTTCTTCTTCTTCTTCTTCCACTACTACTTCTTATCATTATTATTAAAAACAACAATAATGATAATGATGATAATAATAATGATAATAGAATTTCCCTACTTAATTTATTAAATTAAGTAAATTAAGTGTTTTTCAATTAATTCATTACATTTTCAGAAATTGCACATTTATTGGAGGATGTTTAAAGGAAAGCAGGAACACATTAAATACAGCAGGTGAAGACCAAAAATTATATCTGGTAACTGATGATATGCCTTTTTTTAATGCTAGGCAATGTCTTTTCCACATTTTTGTCTATTTGTGGTTGTTTTTGTGTTGTGTATCAAGTTATCACTGTCTTTAAAACAAAATAATTATCACAGACTAATTGATATTTTCCTGTTATCACTGAAGTGTCTACAAGCCCAGATTTGGTTTATGTATCAGAGCTTGTGTGCTTACCTTTGTTCTGTCCTCGCCCTGTTTCTCGCTGAAAATGGGCCTGATTTTTATCAGTGTTGATGCAGAAAGGAGGGAGTTTAGTGGGCTGAAAATATGACAGGGGTTGAAGACTTTCAGTCACGTGACGTCTTGTAACCACATTGAGAGGAAAATGAAAGTTAGACTAAAAGGCACCTGACCTGGATTCAGATTCACATGTTGGTCCGTGTCCCTGAACAGTATACTGTTTCATAACATGGTGGTGACTGGGTTGGTCCTCAGCACATTTACCAGATAAACTGATCTAGTTTGGTACTTTCCATTTTCCAAAAGCACAACAGTTTCTGTTTTAAGTTTAGCTGAAATTGAGACTGTCCCACCCGTTACAGGTTTTTCCTCCTCTTCATATTACTGCATGAAACCTTAAAAAAAAACAATTCTGCAATTAGTCACTGTACTACTGCTTCTCAGATGTTCACCAAAATAATTTCCTTTTCTTTCAGCTTTTTTACACTAGACTTGATCATCATCTCATTATTGCCACTTAACTGTAGGAGAAAGTGATAACTTGTTGCATAACACTCCATATTCTCTGTTTCATGTATGAACTTACACATTTCATGAGCTTTCATTTCAATTGATTTGATTTATTCAGTTATATTTAAAGATGCTCAAGTGTACTTGTAAGCAATGTTCAACTTTCTCAGACATTGAAACTTCAATAAGATACCGCAAGACTTTAACTTGGAATTGTATCAAATCTGTCCAAGATTCAGAAAGCATTAGAAATGTAGGTGCTCTAATTTTCAGTACAGCACCTTTCAAAAGTACAAAGTAGACTAATCTTATCAGAATATAGGTGGACTGATAACTTACTGGTTGAGTACTTTGAACTGAAAATCAACCCTATACTGTAGCCGACACAGTAGGAGTTTCACAATTCATAAAAGACAAAAATGTTCTTTTGCCATCAACACACACGTGAGTAAAAGTTAAGACCCCGCATTAAAGTGTGTATTTATTAAATGCTACACATCAGTAGCCCATAATTATTTAGCTACATGTTAGTTTTTTTTTTTTCTTCAATTCACATAGTAAACTATCGTCTTGAATTAAGATTTCATTGCTTTGAATATGAAGCAGAATATATGCAAAAGATAAACAGGCTTAAATATAATGTGACATTTCTAGAATTTTTTTTTCTTACTGAATGGATTCCAATTTAATGAAAATAGGAATAATTCATGCAAATGATCTGTAACATACATTTTTATTTAACCAGAGCAACAGACTGCATTTGATGAGCACATGTGAAGGGAGTCTGAACAAATTCACTTAAATATTAAGATGAGTAAAGTCATATTTCATTAAGGATAAAGATATTTGGACGTGGCTAGTACATGCTAAATTCTTATCAAAGATCACAAAACATAAGACCCCTTCATGTGTTGGTGTACATGGAATTACACATACATATATGTTACAGTTTACACAACCAAAACACAAGATAGTCAGTTTAGTCACATATATTTTTCTATTAAGGAATGTAATGCCAATTAACAGCAAGACACATCTTACACAAGACAATCTTTAAAATAAAATGAAGTGCAGCACACAGTGCATCATGTCCTCTGCCACACAGGTATGGAGGTCTGTCTGGGGGCAACACCATTACTGCACGGTTTAAAATGACTGCTTGTTTTCAGACATTCGCTTGTGATCTTGAGGCAAATAAAACAGAACTCCACCTTACATCGAGGGCAGAAAATATTTTTACATTTTTTTGAACTGTGCTCCAGCAGATAGCCGCAGGTGGGACAAGCCCGGATGGAGGGGCATCCTGTGACTCCTTCCACAGACTCAAAGTTTATATCTGAACAGGTTCTCAGTGTTTTTAAGGCCTCATTGTAGCAGCCTTCATTTTCACAGCGGTCTGTTCGGGAGTGATCACCTTTCCATTTCTTCAGACACTGCCAGCAGAATTCATAGGTTTGTCCTTTCCTTGCTGTGCAAACATGGCATCGGACACTCAGTTTGGACTGATCCTTCCTCGTCACTGTGTATTTGCATTCAGGACACTGTGATGCAGATAGTGAATAAAGAGAAGGATTTGTTATCATCATTTCATTATCTTACAAAGCAAAAAAGATTTTAAAGTATTGCAGGTCAATAAAGTACATTAAGTGAGATACTCACTGCTTTGGAGTCAAAATAAACCTTGATAGCATTGAGGGCCATGTTTCTTTCAAAGTACTCTCTTTCTTCAGCGGTCAGGAGAGCCATTTTCCGAACCTCCACATAAGACCACTCTGCATTGCAGCCAAACTGGCCACACACAAATCTGCCTTCACCCTTTATTGAAGGAATGACAAAAAAGGTGATCAGAGTTGCAGTTTATAAACAAGTCATTTAACACCAAAAAATCCAATTCAGTTTACATTACTGAGTCGTCCACTACACAGCCACTCACTGAAGAATAAATTTAATTAAAACACATACATTGTAATAACAAAGTTTCTCTCAGTGATAGGAAAAGAAAATGATACAGCTGTGTTTTAATCACTGAGATATAATATGATTTAGGAAATATGTTTCTAGAATTGCTAAAATCAAAATGAATAAATAGAAAAACTAAAACATCATCGTTGATATCTGCAGAAGTGAAATAATAGGCTATGTGAAACATCTGTGGCACTTAAAAAAATACTTAATGCATCTGAGGGTTAACTTATGAAACAAATCATAAACCGTTATGCATCATATTTTATTACTGTATTTCTAAGTTTTGTAGAAAAACAAACGTATTCATCCCAAAACTGACTATTGCTCTAACGTGTCTGACAGCAGGATATGAATTAATAATTACGTTTTCCAACAACTGACGGCACCAGTTGGTGAGAGATGGCGGAGTAACAGCATGGCCACAAGACATCAGTGCTCTCCGAGAGGTAAAACCATCACACAGAACTGAAAAACAAATATATAAATGCAAGTGAAGCTCCTTTACAATGTCCAATTACAGCAAATATCCGCCTCCCTCTACGCAGGATACTTACAGTCAAATTCATCTTCTCTATCCACAAACCTCAGTGTGGAGTCGCGGGGGTCGTAACATTTCTCTTTAGCTGAACACATGTTGTCTATTTTCTTGTTTCTCCTATTAAACAACAGACTGCAGTTACTGTACAAATCGATATGCAGCCAAAGCTTTCGATTCCGTTTCCGAAGTGTTTCCCCATTTTGTCACGTGACTTTTCTCCAGCTGTAAACCGGTCTGACGTGCTGTTCAGCAACAGAAACCTCATCTACAATCATCCAACTTTTACAGACTTTAGATGGGCATTCTCTGAACATTAAAAACATCTGGTCCTGTAGCAGAATTAAGAGGATTATATGATTATAAGGTACACAACCCCATATTCTGGTGACAAAAAGTGTTGAGTTCGAGTTGGTGAAAACCACGCCTCTTTCACAGAAACCGTAAAAAAAGAAAAGAAAGGAAGGGAAAAGAAAAGAAAAGAAAAGGGGTCTGTTAAAAGATAAGCAGTGCTATTGCGAAAATCAAATAAGCGCTTTCTGTTTTACCTACTAAAGATTCGTTTTCGCTGAAACCACGTGATTTTCCGTCAGCCGGAGAAGCTAAAGAGTTTGGTTTGTGCTTATACGATACTGGAAGATGTTATATCGATCTGATACCAAGTAAATGAAGGTCGCTGATCCAAATGCCGATTCGGATTTTTTTCTCGAAAGGGGGCTCACAAAAAATAAATAAATAAATAAAATATCTTCTTAATAGTTTTCAAGCCTTCCATTAAAGTCTCAATATAATCACATTAGTAGTCTATTGATTGATATCAATGCCAAAGTTGGTTATGAGTTATCTCCACCTGAGGCTGGAATACCGTCTATGCTGATGCTCTCCCTTTTTCACACCTTATTACATATAAACAGAAGAACTATTGTGTTCAAGTTTCCCAGTCTGCAGCCAGGACTTATTGTTTTATTGTGGACAGGGTTGACTCAGAAAGGCTTCATAAAGGGAGCAGGGCAAGTCTGAATAAGCAACTAAAAAACAAGCTGAAATTCCTGCAACCCGCGACCAACGTGACTTTACAAAGTAACACTGCTTACAAAAAGTGGACTTGGTAACACTGAAGATTGACTTTTTACTCCTGTGAGGCTGTGCCTCAAATCAGTCTCATATTTTTACATGAGACTGAGCTGTTAAACGTCATCACACCAGCCCATCTTTAGTGTTTCAGGGTTGAGGCAGTTGTCTGTAGCCTGTTGTGACACCCAGAATGCTTGATCAACCCCCCCCCCCCCCCCCCCCAAAAAAAACAAACCTTTCCTAATTTTCATGTATTGAATACAGTCTGCTTTTTAGGCTACATGTATACAGTATATCTTCCCTTTGAAATTGAAACATTTTACACACAAAGCCTGCTAACAGACTGTAGTTTTATGATGCAGGTTTATGATTTAATATTCTGGCAGGCCTAACTAAAATAAACCATCACTGACCTCTGACCATGGAAAGCTTGACCAAAACAGATGATTCTTTTTTTTTTTTTTTTTAATATCATAGACTTTCAAGGAAACAGTTAATTTTTGTGAAGACAGTTTATTTATCAGAACCTCAAAGTTCAACAATGAAAACACATCATATATAAATCATAAGTCTATTATTCAAGTTAATAGCAGCTCAGTTTGCCCCTCATGGATGACAACTGATGGTTGGAAGAATCAATAGAAGCCCCTGGGTCCTGAGAATCGGCAGACATTAGTCTCTTTTCTTGACAGTCCTCCATCCAGAGACATCACCATCTGGATAACTGACTTGTGCACGATTCCATATTCACTCAGAAGTTTGTTGTCTGCGTTGAGTCTTGTGGTTGCAAACACCAGCTGCATATTACTGACTGCCTGGTCTGTGCACAAACATACACAAGAGAAAAGGCAAGGACAGATAATCAAAACACTCATTTTATGGGAAAGATTAGCTTCTTTTTTGTCCTCAAAATATAACCATATCTTTTGACAATAGTACATGTGTAATTTCTTTTAATTACAGTTCAAATCATTACATATTTAGGAAACCATTTCAAATAGACGAATAGACTGATGTTATTTGCCAAGGTGAGACATGTTTGCACAAAGGCTGTTCCACAAATGTAAAATGATTTAACTTAAAAACCAATCCAATTAGCCCAACAAATAGGTATCATAAACACAATACCTTTCAGATAATAAAATCACTTTTAGAGTCACCTGTATTCTGAATATGATCTATGGTTTAAACTGAGATTAAATCTGGGCATGCTTGACAACATTTTAAAATCAAAGTTTGAACAGCTGTTATTGGCTGGAGAAGTTGAAGCCTATGAAAACACGAATTTAACACATTAAGTGTTACCTGGATTTCCTGGAAGTTTCTGGGCTATCTTATTTTTCAGTTCTAGCACAGTTATCTTCTGCAACTCTTTCTCATCGTTGCACAAGTCGATCATCATCTTGTCTCCACCGAACCCATAAACAACGACCTGGACCACCATGCTGTCAGCTGTTCTCGTCGGCGATGTGATGCGCTTCTCTCGGGTTTACCCGCTTAAGTGAAATCAAAGTGAGTTGTTTGGTTTTACTCATAAACTGGGCGTCACGGGGTTTTCTTTTTTTGGTTTCGTTTTTAAGGAAAAGGCGAAGCCTACGGCAAAAAATAATAATAAAAAAAATCGGACAGTAAGTTACTGAAAAGAGAGCAAACTCAACAACTTGGAGACACTTTTGAGAGAATAAAACAGTATTTTCTTGTACATTTGCGAGTTGTTGCATTTCCACAGGCAACACCATTCTGCAGGAGCTTAGATAGCGTGAATTGACAATGGTAAATTGATTTATAGAGACAGATGCTTCAGTGACGTCCCAAACACTGTTAAAGAATACACAGTCATTCTTTTCGTCGTTATATTTGTCCTAAATACATTTTCCCCTGAAATAATTCATGTTGAGGAAAAATTCCAATATTCATGAATGCAGCATCCCGGTAGGAGTGGTCTCAAGTAAAACAGAAAGTATTCTGACATTTGCTAAAATAGAAAGAGAAATACCGGCTTGAGAGCTCTAAGTGTCAGTCTGGTGAAAACTCAAGACTGCTTATTATTTAGATAAGCTAAATAAATACCTAACAGTGCATGAAGTTAGTTGAGAGATATTTTTGACAAATCTAATGGGAGGAAAAAAGAAAAAAAAAAAGACATGTACGAAAAGGGCCGAGCAGATTTCACCCGGGAATGTCAGTAGAAGCAAGTATCATGGTTTGGAGAATCAGGGAGCAACATGCTACTTGAACAGCGTGCTGCAGGTGCTGTTCATGACCAAAGGCTACAGGGATGCTGTGTAAGAGTTTGTTGAAATACTTTCACATCATGTCATCCTTTTCTCTCATTCTTGTAGCTTTGATACAACTTGCATCTTTTGATTTTTGAGATTCATTATGTGTATTTTGTACAGGTCCTCTTCTGCAAACTCTGACTCTAAATGTATTGATGGCCGTCTCTCAACTTTATTTAACACTTTACAAAACAAAACAGCAAAAACTCATGCGATTACAGAGCATCTGAAGATCGTGAGAGGTAAGTGTTTTGTGAAGGATTAAGCTTATATGATTGGGAAAACTCATTTTGGAGCAAGCCTTTAGAAATCCAGTCAAATCTTTTTTTATTTTCTTTATTTTCATCAAAGATTATTGTCATGGGACTCAGGTTAACTTTAGCACTGACCTGCTGTAAGAATAGATTTAGTTAATTTGTTGGCTGGAACCTACTCAGAAATGACAGATCAGTTAAGTAAACAGAGTTATTCAATAACTCTGTGATGCACAGATGTTTAATTCGTGTCCATCATGCAGTGTCTCAACAAGATGATGCTGCTGAGTGCTTTGAGAAGATTTTAAGTTGCAGCAGCCCTCAGGCTTCACAGGTAATAACATCAATAATATTAAATCCGGGAAACATTGTCTTCAAAAGGTGATAATGAAATTGAATGTTTCTGCTTGAGCTATCTACATGTTTTCTATAATTTGAAGATATTTCAAGGACAGCTGATACACAGAAACATATGCTCCAAATGTCACACAGACACATGTGATGAGCAACCTTTTTGGAGTTTACCTCTTCCACTGATGGATTCTGACAAAGACTATTGTGTGGTAAATAACTACTCACTTCAAGTCATTTTGCTTTTCTTGATTTTATTGATTAGAGGAGAAGATTTTAAAATTGAATAAGACCCATAATGTGGTGAGTAAAGCAGGAACTTTAATGCTATTTCTTTGAATTACATTAATGCATTTTTTAGATCAATGGGATCAAAAGTTTCTTTGAAGAATCGAACATCTCTGGAGAGAACCAGATGTACTGCAACCGATGTAATGCCAAAGCTGATGCTACAATTGTAAGTATGAAGAAACTTGCATGTGCAAGATTTATGTAGACCCAGGAAGGAATTTAGGGCTACTGTAGCAGATCTTTCATTGTTGATACAATAGTTTGAAAAATAAAAAGCAACATGCCTTGCAGGACAAAGTAGATGAGTCTGGTACTGTACTGTTTAAATACTGAGCTGAAATTACTTCACACAAAGTGGCATTAACTTTAATATGAAGCCTCAACTACAGCACAGATTGATACAGATGTGGAAAAATTGTTGGTACCCCTTGGTTAATGAAAGACAGACTCACAATTGTCACAGAAATAACTTGAATCTAACTAACATGGTAGTAAATTACATTTATATGAAAATTAACCAATGAAAGTCAGACATTGCTTTTGAACCATGCTTCAACAGAATTATTTTGAAAAATACACTCATGAAACAGGCCTGGACAAACATAATGGTACCCTTCACTTAATATTTTGTTGCACAACCTTTTGAGGCAATTAGTGCAATCAAACGATTCCTGTTACTGTCAATGAGACTTCTGCACCTCTCAGCAGGTATCTTGGCCCATTCCTTACGAACTAACTGCTCCAGTTGTCTCAGGTTTGAAGGGTGCCTTTTCCAAACGGCATGCTTCAGCTCCCAAATATGGATTTAGGTCAGGGCTCCAGAAGGCCACCTCAGAATAGTCCAATGTTTTCCTCTTAGTCATTCTGGGGTGTTTTTAGCTGTTTGTTTTGGGTCATTATCCTGTTTCAAGACCCATGACCTGCGACTGAGACCCCACTTTCTGACACTGGGCAGTACATTTCTCTCTGGAATCCCTTATAGTCTTGAGATTTCATTGTACCCTGCACAGATTCGAGACACCCTGTGCCAGATGCAGCAAAGCAGCCCCAGAACATAACTGA
>JALJCO010000010.1:0-104890 GCA_023101725.1 Atherinomorus stipes
CTGGCAGTCGTTCATCTTCAGCTGGTGTTCTGGCTGAGTGGCGCTGGAATGAAGCAGAAGGAAGAGGAGAGAATGGGGGCTTTTTTTTTTTTTTTTTACTTAACATTAGTCCTTGGTTCTGTCAGTCAGTGCTGAACCAGCCTTTTAGTTTCCTAGCTGATTCCTCTGCTATTCCCTCTGAAATGCTAATATGGCAACTTACTGTAGTGCACCAGCGTCAGCCTTTCCTGAGATCACTCTCTCACCATTTTCTGTCCCTCAGTCTCTGACCCTGTAGGTGCACAAAAAAGCAGAGTAGCACAGTTAGGCATGTATAAAATATCTATAAATGTAAAAGAAGGTTAGTGATCATAAAAATTTGGAATTTCCTGAGACAAGTAAAAAAGAAAAGAAAAAGACAGCCACATACTATTAAACTCCACTCCTCTTCAGTCTGACCTTTCTTTGTGCTGTTCTGAAAAGAGTACATTACAAGAAGCTTTAGCCACTTTGCGTGTGGATGAAAGCTATAATTTTGCCATTTCTCAAAGGTTCTTTTGACAGTTCCTTCAGTGTACATGAATCCTCTAGGTGCCCACCAGAAGAAGAGACAGACTTGTGCCTTCACGCTCTCAACACACGCTTCCAGATTCCTCCCAATGCAGATGCACGCAGCCTTGAACATCCTCCTGACAGACTCATCTACTCACTCATCCACAGCAAATGAATCTGATGACAATTAAAAAGGCTTTTGCGCATCAGCCGGAATTAATGCATGCGGATGGAATTTGAGCGGGGACAAAAGGATCCGAAGACATCTACACCTCAGATCTGACCTGCTAAGGAACTCTCAGAAATTACACTTCACGTTATTATCACAGCACGACACATCTGCACTCTGTTGGACCTACTTTTTGGTTGGCTGAGTCTTTCCCTGGTATCTATTCTAATAAGCGGCAGAGTTAATCGAGAGCATAGAGCAACACAGCTTCCCCCTGGGAGCAGCCAGGCAGTGCTGCTGACTGTGGCGCTGACAGCCAGAGAGCATTAAACACAGGGGTACTGCCGCCGGTACAGGCGCTCAGTGAACCATGACGGTGTCATTTCTTTTAATAGGGCCTCTTTCCTTTTCTTTTTCTCATAGTCTGTTTCCTCCCTTAGCTTCTTCTGCCTCATATGTTCTGTCTTCTCACTTGTCCCTCCAACCATTAACCCTTACCAAGCTCCTCCATTTTGTAGTTCTCACTTTGTTTTTATTGTTAATCCCAGCACTCATCTGCCTGTTTAAAATGCAAGACGTGGGGATGTAGTTGTTGCTGAGAACCCCAACGGCGTGTGGGGAACTCTAATTGGTTTGCTTAACCTTCAGAGCACAATGAGCTGGCTGTAATGAAGGCTCATGATTCATGGCCAGGTAATAAAGCTGAAGAGGGGCCGTTTACCCAACAGTACACACACACATAGGCAAATCGTGAGACGCACAGAGTAACACACAGCTGCATATGGGATTTAACACAACATTGGGAGTGTTGTCAGACAGGCGTATGGTCCCTAATAAAGCCCTGAGCTATTCTACTGAGAGACTAGTGAAAAGCATTCCTTCTTTGCAAGTGATTTTCATCAAAAACATGCAAGCAACATGGCAACCAGGTGCAGGTAATTTAAACGCTGGATGCCAGGAGGGGAAATTTTCAGGATATGTGACAGTTGACAGCATCATGTAAAAGTTTTAAGAGCAGCATTTCTCTTTGTGACAGACCAAAGCTGCATAGGTTGTTTACAGGTTTGTTGACAGCACGCTCTGCTCAGATGTACAGTAAATTTCCCTTCCTGCAGCATAAAGTCGAGCCAGCAGTGCACTCTGACAAAAGGCCCCTCAGATCCAGATCTTGCACCCTAAGACACTATACGAGAGCTAAGTGAGACTTATTAGCAACACGGGGCGATGCTTCCAGAAAGCTGAATTAGCTGATGTGTGTATGCTAGTGTGAGTGGGAGCGCGTGTTTGTGTTGTGCATGTTTGATGAGCTTTTTTTAATGAACTGGCAGACTCTTGGTGGATATTGCTGTGTCAGGCTATAGTCTGCCTTTTAAGGGCTTTTGAATAAGTTATGATATTTGGAGAGATAATGAGATGGAGGGAAGTAGATAGAAGGCGTGAAGGAGCTGAGATCATCAGCAGAAAATTTTTAACACAAAGTGACAGCTAGCTTTGAGGCACTTTTCAAGGTCAGATTAAAATATTCAGACCAAAAAACTTTCACTTTTCAATTTCGCTCATAAACAATGTGTTAGATTTAAATATGCTGATGAGGGTCTGAATTGTAAAGATATTATTTTCACCTGTATATAAACTAATTTTGGCAAACACCACAACTAGACTGTCCGCCATTGCTTGGGGAGCCTTTCTGTACATGTGTAATTAGAACAAATGACAACCGGACTATTTTCTTAACCATATGGAAGAAATCTGGAAGGACTTGCACATTCCTTGGTTGTTGGAACAGAAGTGGAAAACTTTAATTGTAGTAATAAGTGGATAAGAAGATCGAGGAAATTTATTTCACGCAGATTTCTGCTGTCTGGGACAAAAGTGGACGGTGCTGCTCAGTCCACTGATGTCAGTGTGTTCGTATCGGGGAAGAACATTCGCACACACACAGAGCAGAGGAGGAATAACTTGCTGCCATGGCAGAGAAAACACTGGATTTAATCCCCAACAACAAAAACACAGTAAATTTTGGTGAACACTCATTAATCTGACACTTTATTTCTTGTATTTATGCTCCTGAAAATGATGCACCACATAATGTTATTATGCTAGCTAATGCTAACACAAACAGCTGTGGTGTTGTTGAACACAAATCTGGGAAATACTGTGAAATATAATGTATTTGTTCTGATCAGGGCAACGTTGGGACCAGAAAATAAAAATAGTTCAGTCGCAAACACAAACGGATCAGGAAGATGGTGTCCTGCAGCCTTTAGTTTTTTTCTGCAAGACATGTGAAGGCTACGTGGTCTGTACAGTCCTTAAACAATAGCAAAAGCCAAATATGACAAAATAGAAAAGTAAAGACCTTTGAATTAGTTAATTTTTTTTAAAACTTTGATAAGTAATCACAAGATGTGCCTGTTATTCCAGTGTAACTAGTCATTAAAGCCAGTTTCTGGAGATGAATAATAGTTTACATTAATGCACCGATGTAAAAAATAATATGTCAGAATAACTTAGAGATCTCCAGATAACAAACCTGTAGGTTATCATTACCTTACACCAGCCTTTCTCAAACTTTTTTTCAGTCAGGGCACCTTTCAAAAGTGCATAAGATTCTCAAGTCACCCCAGTGTAACAATCATGTCCGGTTCTTGTGGGGCTTTTCTTTTTAAAAAACGATTCATGATGCTGTTGCCTGTTCCTTGCTTTTTGTGCAATCAAATGCATTTTCATGATTAAGTTAGGCTATAAAACAATGTGCTGTGCAGTCAGTCGGGACATCATGCCATGTTACTGACAATGGGTACATGAGACAGATTTTTATGGTTAATTTTATATATTTATTCATCAAAAATGAATTTACAATTTTATCAATCCATTCATTTGTAAAAAAAAAAAATTAAGAATATATTCTTATATATTTTTTGGCGGCACCCCTGACACTGTCAGGAGGCCCCCCAGTGTGCCCGGCACCCACTTTGAGAAAGGCTGCCTTAGACAACTGTTCACCGTTGTATACATCCAGATGTTCACGCTGCTTTCCATGTTGACAGATACAAGGTTATTGGGACTGGTTCCCCAAGCAATGGTGCTTGGAGCCTTTAGTTTTATCCGCAAGATGGCACAACACAAAAAATGCTCGTCGGATTACTCTATACATATCCATCTAAGCTGCGATTAGAAATGCTTTGAGGGAACACAACCTTTGAGAAAACTGATCAAGTGCCAAAAGGAATGTTGCTCACTTACACAAGCAAACGGCTGACTTCAGCAAGACGGCATCATTTTTGACCGTGCATCAGCCAAACGCCACTCGTGTGAGTTAATGCTACACAGTCTGACTGCTCAGTATCAAGGCTACTTTTAAAATCTGCCCCTCTTTTAGCCTGTGTGCTACAGACATGCTGGAAATCAGAGGAGTCGTGCTGTTCTGATGCTCTTTGTCATTTGGTGAAGTGAAGTAGGATCATTGCAGTTCAGTGACAGGCTCTCAGGGCTAGGCACCATTAAATCTTGATAGTTTGAAAACTGGATCATTTTAGGCTTTTTCTGTTATGGCACTGTGATAAATCCAAAAGAAAGGTTTACTTATTGGCTTGTTGGTAATGCTAATGCCATCCATATAAAAACAACTTAATTCCACTTGTCAGAGTCAGTAAAGGAGAAAGTAAAAGTAACCTCTTGAAACTAAAACATGGTCTTAACATGAAATAATCAAACACAGGCAGCCTTAATATAACAAAAAATGTGGAATTAGTGATTCAGGTCACATGAAGTGGAACCTTAAAGTACTGATGACCAGATTAAACAAGTCATTTTCCAAGTCCAAGTAAAGCTGCAAGGCACTTTTGGTTGTCATGAGTAATCAGATGGGGACCAAAGTCTGGGATCCAGGCTTGACTTGCACTTATGTTGCAATTCCAGTGACTGTACAGTGCTAAAGTTACACTGGACTTAGTGTTGAAATTTTAGTGTCAATTTCACACTAATAAGAGTTGATTTGCCTAATATAGTTAAACTTGATCAACGCTGATATTGTTGATAAGTTTTTACTCTTTAAGATAAGTAATAACTATAGTGTTGTTTTAAAATGTCATAAAACAAGCATTCGTCACATTTATCTCTAATTTGTTTACTGTTTCATGGTGTGTAAGATCCCAGTTAATATTAACTGAGGTCCAACCAAGCACAGACGCTGAATTCCAGACCTGGACAGCCTTGATGACGATTGGGAGCCGTGAAGAGAGGAATACAGTTGTCACACAATATCTTGTAATTTGAGTCACCTGTAATTTTCAACTATTTTTCCAATACAGAAACCATTGATGCACCAAGGAAACCTAAATGAATCACATATACACTTACAAACACTTAAACTTACTGTGCCGGACTCAACAGGATGAGTCACAAAGCATGATGAGAAATGTTAAAGCTGAAGAGGGCAGCACCTCCCTGAGTAACTCCGATAGTCATTTTTCCTTGACAATTAATATTCTACATTTACAGCTGAAATTTTTTACCAGCACTGCTGATCATCAGGGGAAATTTTACCCTCAATATTGTTGGAATTACTCTGAAAGAGTTTATATGATTTAACAATTCAAATTTTACACTGAGGACTTTACCGTGCATATATACTTAGACCCCTCATTACATGCTGGAGCGTATTCAGCGTCGCCGCTATAATGGATCACACTAGACTAGGACCAGACCCAACCAGACTCATTACAGAGTGAGCCTGTATTTTGTGCAGCCTACAGTTGCAATAAATGTCACAGAATTGACAGCAGATCATGTGGGATTACCTGTCACATTAAGATTGAAATTTTAAAAAATTATTTGACCATTTATACAGTATATATATATATATGTATATATATATATTGTATATAACCATTATGTACGCTTAGTTTTTGCAGCCTAAATGCTGATTTAATATAAACCTTGGGCTTGTGGATATGAATGACACCTAGCCTGTTTATTATAATATGAAAGTCTAATGTTTATAGCTCTTTCCAGAATCATTAGTTATTATCATTAAGTATGTTATAACTATTTCCCTGATGTTCAAAATCAGACCGCTTGAAAATCGGTAGAAAATTGAGTAAGTTTTGGTTATTTAAAAAGTACATCACCATTAAAACCCAATGCTATAAATGAGCGAGTTGACTGTGGTAAGATGGCCGCCATGTGCGGACGTTAAACACTTACCAGCAGTGCAGGTGCGTCATCTAGCCATTATATGTACAGTCATGCTCAAAATTATTGACACCCTCCAATTAAAGAGGGAAAAAATCAGTTGTCAGTTGAAATTGACAAAAGTATGATAAATAAAAAATTCTATGACAATCATAACACTAAATTTGAATTGTGTTTCAAAAGAAATATTAAAAACAAACACGCAGAAAATAAAACAAGCCAACAAGCATGGTGGGGCTCTGAAGCTAAACTTTAATTGAGCAATATTCTGAGGCAATCACAGCAATCAGGTGTTTTCTGTAATGCTCATAAAGACTTTTACACCTGTTGACAGGTGTTTTGGTCCACATTTCACAGGAAAAGCACTCAATGTGTCTCGGCCAGTTTTGTTTTGTTTGTTTTTTTATTATTATTATCTCCTACCACAATTAAAAACAATAGTTTATTTCACTAAATTATAATTTTGTAATTTTTTTTATATATTATTAGTTTCTTTAGTTTCCTATTATTTGAATTATTATTGTGAATTTAGCCTTTCCTTTAATTGGAGGGTGTCAATAATCTTAAGCATGACTGTAGATATCTATGGGTACCAGTCTATGAGGCGTCTATGTATATTATGTCTATAGGGGTGTCCCTCTGGATGTCTAAGTTAAAAGACTCATAAAAAAACAATGATTTCTACCTTCACTGAGTTATAAATCTGTGCTGCTCTCATGCAGAGGCTTCAGATGTGGCACTAAGTTTATCAAGTTCTCAGTGTTTTCACTGCATCATACAGCAGATCCTCATTAACTTTAACTTTTGTCTTTTCCCCAACAAATCAAGGCTAAAGGACCAACAGGGCTAACCCAAGCAAGTGTTTAGATATTTCAGAAACTGTCCCTGACTAGCAGCAAAATGCAACATCATGTACGTGTGTGACACACAGACAGTTTGTAAAAGTATCACTGAAACTAAGTGCACCAAAATGATAAATTCTGGATTTTAAACATGTTGATACCAAACTGGGTGGTCTTTAAAACCCATGATTTATAAAAACAATTAGATACCCCCCACACCCACCCCTGTGCCAGACTCCAGACTTTGATTTATTTTTAATATGCAGCAATACTCAGCAGCCTTTGTGATATATATTTGTTTTTTTCTTTCTTTATCAGAGGGTTAATCTGCATTTGAGGGTGCAAGCCAAAGAAATGTTTTTCTAAAGTATCCTTAACCCCACGCAGTGATTTCCAATTACACAGAGATGTGTTTTTAATTCAGAAAGAGCCTGGAGATCACTGCACAATGTTGTTTTTCAGCTTTCTCTGAGTCTCTGAATATCTTAATTACATTAGATGGCACCAAATTTAAATGATCAAATTTGATTTAAATTTTCTGGTTGTAGTTTAGCTTGTTTTCAATTACATTTAGTTGTATGTTTGACAGATCCTGACAGAATCAGACTCTTTTACTTCTGTTAAAATACAACTTGATGTGAATAAAAAAGGGACCTGTCAGTAACGATTTCAAGAAATGGAGTTACACAAATAACTGCAGCAACATGACTGCGGCAAATGAAATATAGGCATCATAAAAGGGTATAATATCAAGTGCTGTAGACGTGGGTGGGAAGTTAATATTGCTTTCAGTCATCTATCTCTTATGTCTCTCTGAGACATAAGTTAAATTGTACTGCAATTAATGTCAGCAGTTTATCTCTGGATAATCATTTAAAAATTTCACAATATGAATGTTTTAGTATTTATTTTCTCTGCTTTATAAACTGTTTTAACAAGAAAAATGAATCATTTTTTGACCAAATTTCTGAAGGAGGAACAAGTCTTGAGGGGCTTGTCATTTTCTTCACTCACTCAACGATCAAATACCAAGAAACTAAAGTTAAGGGTTTTTTGATACCATGTGTCAACATGGTTTCTTTCCCATCTTTAATGAGGTCTATTTCTGACTAAAATCCAGTGAAAAAGTTCTATCCAGTTCTATCCCCACTTATTCTCTATTACATCACTTTTTATTCCTGGGCCACCCTCATTTGGCCTTTAATGTTCTCATGCTGATATCATGCACTTTGCCTCCTTACAGGATTTATCACAACCTCTAAATCATCCGTCTGCATCCATCATGGCTGCATGTTGAACACTGGACTCCATTCTTATGCACCATATTTCCTCCTGAACACTGCAGTGCTGAATTTCTCTGTTCATGCAAACATCAAGGACCGACTGGTCCAACCAGTTCTCTGAGTGAGTTATGAAGCCAGGGGCTTTGAAGTGTAATTTAACATTCCTGAGTAGGAAAGAACCGGTTCTCTGTCATTCGATTCCATGGGATCGTTCATCTGCCTATCGTTCTCGGTCACTGATGCGTAAGGCTCGGGCGGAAAGACTGCGGAGAGCATAAAAGTCACTTCTCGGAGCGCTGGAACCGGATGACTCTCGCCCATTACTGAGATGCATAGGGAGGTTGGTCTGGCCAGATATAATCAGCATGCCTGGCACACGGAGGGGCAGCCTCCTCCTCCATCCTCTGCCTCCAACAGCGACCTGGCGTCATTGTTCTTATTGTTGTTGGCCTTTGTGTTCTTCCTCCCGCTTCCTCTCACAGTGGATCAGATAATTATGACCTGATTGTCCGTTTGCATTAATGTACTTATGTATTGGAAATAAATATAATTCACATGTTGGGGGAAAAAAACAGAAAACATCCACTTAGTATACTGTGATTGTTTTGGAGCAGTTATTTTAATTGTTTTTTTTTTTATTTGTTTCAGTACATGTCCACAACAATAAATAACAAACTGTAGAATAATACAATATAATTTTCATGTTAACAGGCAGCCCTGCTCACTGCTGTACGCCGTTGGTGGTGATGTCACAAGTTTGTGTTGTCCCAATCCATCAAGTAGGTGGAGTCTGTGCTTGTTAACTCCACAAGTGCAGACTTCCAGTACGTACCCACAAGTGCGTACTCACAAGTACACAAGTAGAATGGACACTATGAGAAACGGCCCTCTTATCGGTTCCATAAACGTCAGATGCATTTGCGTGATGATGTCACGTATGCGTCCCCAACATGGCATTACGGCAAACATGCTCCAAAGTTTGGCTGTATGTATTTCATGAAAAAATACGATATAAGCGCAAGTTACACGTATGGAACATTGATCACATCAGAGGGAGGAAATACCTCCAACATATGTCCACACAGCAGTTAATTTGTTGGAATATAAAGCCTTTCGTACGTTGCTAAGCAACCATGGTGGCGCTCGGTGGGGAGCCTCAGCACATCTTCCGTCTGAAACGTCGCAGGTAACGTAAAACTCCCGTTGGCTGTAGTAATGTTAGAGATTATTCATAAAGTATTGTGCTATGTCATATTAACCTTTAGTCTTTTGTTTATTTTGAACATGTGTAACAGGAAAGCAGCAGCATCTTCTGTGTCAGTGTGGAGTGTGTACTGCTGTGTACTGCTGTGTACTGCTCAGTGTACTGCTCTGTAAATGGGCTATATGCCGACTCCACTACTTCCTGAACTTCAGGCAGCACCTTTGCTTCCTGTCTTTCATGACTGGACAAACTGATTAACCCAGGTGTGTCTGACCTCAGTTACTGGCCAGACACACCTGGAGTGATCAGTTTGTCCAGTCATGAAAGACATGAAGCAAGGTGCTGCCTGAAGTTCAGGAAGTAGTGGAGTCGTGCATATAACCCATTATAACAAAATATCTGACAAATGAAACGAAACACACACACACACACACCCATACATACATATTTACACACACATAATGATAATTTAAATTCAATATGTTCAAAAGGAGTAAGAAGAAGTCTAAGTTATTAAATCCGTTCCCTTTAAGTCCTAAAAGATCTTGTATCCTTCATCAAAAGGTAAACATGCTATTTCTCTGCACAAAAACTGTTACTGTACAAAAGTTGATTGGGATTTTATGAGAATTTAATAAGGAGAAAAGAGAGAAAAAAAGGAAGAGGAAGAAGAAAGGAAAGGGAACGGAAAAAGATCTGGTAAATAAAAATAAGAAAAAAAAAAAGAAAAAAAGAAAAAAGAAAAAAAAAAAAAATTAACAAATCTCCCAGAGAGGAAAGTAAAATAAGATTAATAAAATTAAAAACAAGGAGAAGGGAGGGGAAGAGAGTGGGAAGGATAAAAAAAAAAAAAAAAATAAAAAAAAAAAAAAAAAAAAAATAAAAAAGAAAGGAGAATTCCTATTATTAACTAAAAAAAATAAGGAAAATAGGGTAAAAAAAAAGAAACTAGAATAAAATAGAAGAATAGGAAAAAAAACAGAAAATAAAAATAAAATAAAAACCAAATAAAAACTAAAATAATAAAAAAAATCAAAAAAAATCCAAAAAAAATTATGGACATTAAATGAAAAAAGAAAAATAATTTTATGTAATTAGGGAAATATGAAAAAAATAAAAAAAAATAAAAAAAAAAAAAAATAACAAAAAATAAAAAAAAAAAAAAAAAAAAAAGAGACTTGTGAGAAAAAAAAAGAGAAAGAAAAAAAAAAAAAAAAAATAAAAAAAAAAGAAAAAAGATATCATTATAGAATATGGATAATAAAAAAGAAAATATTACTTTTAAAAGTCAAAAATAATTTTTTTTTTTGGAGGGCCCCTTTTATGGAGAATCTAATGTGGTCGTCCCCCCCCCCCCCAATAAATAGAAAAAATGTATTATAAAAAAACAAAAAAAAAAAAAAAGTAAAGGAATGAATAATAAAAAAAAATATAAAGAAAATACACAGTTTCCTCCAAAAAAAAAAAAAAAAAGACATCAAACATAATTTTTTGTAGAAAGAAAAAATCAAAAATAAAGACTTGCAGTTGGTGATTTCTGCATGTTCAAGAGGCCAAACATTGTGGAGGTGTGGGGGGTGCTGCTGCTGAATGAGGGGGATTAAATGAATATAAAAAAATAAAAAAAATAATAATAAGAAAATTAAAAATAAAAAAAGAAAAAATAAAAATAAAAGTAATAAGTAAATTATAATCTATTTTTTATTATTTATTTTACATATAAAAAAAATAAAATAATTAATTTAAAGTATTAATTTTTTATAAATAATAATATCCCTAAAAAAAAAGAAAAAAAAAAAAAATGAAAGTAATAAAAATAAAAAAAATTATCGGCCCAATATGGTAAATAACGGAAATTGGGATAATATTTGAAAAAAAATATCAGATCGGCAGAAATTGGTAGATATTGAATAATATAAATAACCATTATATAACGGTGTACAGGGGGAAGAATCTGATGAATTTGATTTTTGTTTGTTGTTTGTTTTATTTTTCTATTTTTAAATTTCTGGGGGATGGGGGGGAAGATAACAAAACTCCGCCGGAAAAATTATAAGATTTCCGGAAATAGGAAATATGAAGAGAAGCAGAAGAAGGATTTTTTTTTTTTTTTTTTTTTTTCTTTTTCCTATTCTTCGTCATCAGAAGAAACGAAAAGAAAAGAAAATTGATTTAATTTTTTAATAAATTGAATTGATTAAGCAAGCGTAAAATGAAGAAAAAAAAACATTTTATGATATAATTAATAATAATATTATTTTATTTAAAAATTTATTTAATAATGTCCTTTCATACTCTTAATCTTAAATGGAAGAAATGAAAAAGAAAAAAAGAAAAGAAAAAAGAAGAAAAGAAAAAAAGAGAAGAAGAGAAAGGGAAGAGAGGGGAAGAGGGAGAGAAAGGAGAGAGAAAGATAAATAGAACAAGAATGCACCTACATAAATCACTGTAAAAAACCAAAATAAACCCTAGAAAACAAAGGAGTAACAAAAAAAACAAGGCCCTAAAGGAGGAATAGAGGGACGCATAAATAACATAAAAACACACAAACAAGCACAAACACACACAGAAGAACGCAGAGATAAGGAGAAAAATGGGAAGCGGAGAAGGGGAAAGAGAAGAGGAAAAAAGGGGAAAAGGAAAGGAGGGAAAAGAGAAGGAAAGAAATGGGAAGTCGAGTGGTGGCAGCGTGGAAGAGAAAGGGAGAATGTGAAAGGGCGAGACAAGGGGATCCAGTCGGGATACGGAGGTGGAGGTGCGCCCGCGGGGCCGGAAGCCCGGGGGGCCCGCGGCCAACCCGCGACCCAGACCCCAGAGCCCCCCATAAAGGCAGAACCAGAAACACGGGGCGAGGAACAAGCCAGGCGCGGCCGGAGGAGGCAGCAGGGGGGGGGCCAAAAGCTCTGCGGCCCAGGGCCCACCTGCGCCGGACCAGCCCGGGCCCGGGGCGCCCCGAGACCGGCGGCCGCCCCGGGCCGGGGCGCGAGGGGCCCGGGGGGCCAGCGCCCCGCCGGGGCCAGCCCGGCCCCCCCGCGGACCCGGGGCGCCCCAACCCCCAGACGGCGCACCGGGGCCCAGAGGACCCCCCCCCCGGCAGCCCGGCCCCCACACCCAAGCCCACGCCCCCCCCACCCCCCCCCCCCCCTACACCCCCACCACGCCCCCCCACCCCCGCCACCCCCCCCCCCCCCACCACCCTCGCACACACACACCCCCCCCACGCCCACACATATACAGACACGACCTAAAAACCAGAAACCGCCACACAAAACATATACACGGAAAGAAAAACCTCAAACCCGCCAAAGAAACCCCCTGGGACACACAACCCAAAACGCCCCCACAGAAAAAAACACCGCCGCCCCCCCCCCCAAGCCCCCCCCCCCCAAACCCCCCGCAGCCCACCCGGCCCGCACCCACACCCAGACACCCCGCCCCCAAACCCCCACACCCACACCCCCCCACACCGCCCCCCCCCCACCCCACACACCCCCCCCCCACCCCCCCCCCACCCCCCCCACCCACCCCCCCCCCCCCCCCCCCCACCCCCCCCCCCCCCTCCCCCCACCCCCTCCCCTCTCCCCCCCCTACCCTCTCCCCCCCTCCCCCCCCCCCCCACCCCCCCACCCCACACACCCCCCCCCCCCCCACACCTCCCCCCCACCTCCCCCCCCCCCCCCCCCCCCCCCCCCCCCACCTCCCCCCCCCCCCCATACCCCCCACACCCCCCCCCCTCCCCCCCCACTTCGTCCCTTCCCCCCCCCTGCCCACCCCCCCCCCCTCCCCGCCCCCACCCTCCTCTAATAGACACTCACGAGCATACCCCCCCTCCTCCCCCCCCTTTCTCCCACCCTCCCCCCACCTCCTCCTCTTCCAACCCATTCCTCCTCCTATCCTCCTCTCTCTTTCATTTTCTACAATCCCTCTTCCTGCCCTCGGGGTGGGGGCGGGGGGCCCAGGCCCCTACCGCCAAGATATTTTTCTTTATATTATTAGTTGTAGTTCAAATATAAAATACAGCAAAAACCAACATAAAATTCAAATAAACAAAAAAACAAAATAAATTGATTCCTCAACGAAAGGGGGATAAAAAAAAAAGAAAACAGATCCACATGCAGTATATTCAACAAAAAAAAAAAAAAAGACTAATATAATTAACTGATACGTATATAGCAGGCGCTGCTTGGTAACGAACCTGTGGAATGCAGTTTTTTGTTTGCTTTCCTATTTTTTTTAATCCTAGGGCATCGGGATAATATGAGGCTGCGCTCACCGTGCAACATTATGATGTCATTATGACGGCAACTACTGACTCTGCAGAAGATGCAGAAGTATTTTCTAATTTTGCACAAAAAATGAATCATTTTCAGCTTTAATATCGGTTTCTTATCGGCCATGGGAAGCAGAAAAGTATCATTTATCCATATTAGTTGAAATTTTCTATAGAGAGCATCGCTAATTGTTTTCACATGATACACCCTCTTATCCATCCTCCACTTGCAACCAAAGGCTTCAACTATTAACTAATGAAATAAGACATATAAAAAAAGATGCTAAATATTAAATTGATTTGAAAAACATTGATATAAGTAAGAATGAAAGGGATCCCACAAGGCAAGCTGGACTTGGCAGTGTTATATCATGGTCCTCTGATAACCTCATAGGTGTCAGAGATAAGCCAGGTTTACAAACCTGAGTGTGTAGTTTACTGACATGCCAGTACATCATGTCTGGGTATCAGTACACATTTTTCAAAAAGCTGCTTCTTGCTGCCTCTTTAAATTCATCAGTGTGAAAGTGTCAGATTCTCTGACGTTAATGCTGCTTTTTGTGTCCTCACTGAATTTAAACTGCTCTGGTAAAGAAAACCTATATTTTACCATTTAGCACCTTCAGACCAACAGAGCTTCACTTTTAAAATGTTGTGCCAAAAAAGAAATGTTGACAGAGACAAACATTCAGTTCTGATGTTTACTTAGGGGTATGAATTAGTCTCTAAATCTATCTCGACTTGTATATTTTGTCAGTTATTCGCACCTTAAATCTAATTTTATTTGTTTGAAAAATGATATGCAAAGCAGAATGATTGATTTATGTTTAGAGCTTTGTCATAAATATCTAAGACTTTCCTCATTTAAAGTGTTTGAAGCTTTGCCACGTCTCCCTGGAAATATGAAATGTAGCTCCCAAGTTTTGCAGCAAATAACTCCTTTGTAAGTTGTTTCTTTTTGTCTGGCGAACACAAGCACAATTACCTTGGGTTCTTGGCTTTTCACTCCTTCCATTTGTATCTTTGGAGGCGGTCCATTCATCTGTCTGAAGGAAGGAAGGGGGGTTGTATTGTTTAACTGCAGCCAGTACGAGTGCAGAGGTCGTTCATCTTTAAGACTGCAGGTCAAGTCACTCCATGAGGGAAAAATATGAACGCTGACCGGAGAGAGCAGGCATTTTTTCTTCCCCCAGCAATGGCTGTGCAGGAAGGCTAGAATCTAAATAGAGAATCAAAGTGAGATTGAAATGGACAAAACTCATAGTTGGTGGTGTACAAAATGGACTCTGAGGTCACTGGCTAGGAAATAAAACCCCCCAACATATGAGGGTGGTATATTACCATGACACAGTTTTATAGAGTCACTGAAGTTGAATCAAAGCCATGACACCTCAATCCAAAATTCTCCACACCAAAAGAAAATATAAGCAAGCAAAACATATAAGACAAGGAGAAATAAACAAAGGGAGGCCAGCACGGGAAGAGAGGCTGGAGGGTAGATTACCTCTGGGTTCACCTCAGGTGTGCCTCTTGATCATGCTGTTGTTGTGGCGTAGAGCTTTTGATAAGGGGAGTGACTGTTTATTGAAGGTGGCAGCCTCACATGGGCCTCAAAACAAGCAGCGCGGAAAGCATCCCGGGAACAGAGAGGCTGTAAACTATCATCCTGACACATATAACAGCTCACATAAACATGCATCTCACTCGTATTTCACCTCTTTATTGGACTCCGCTTCATGGCCAGTCCAAGATAAACAAGTGATTACACAAAGATAGTCTCAATTACACTGTATCTATTTCACTGTATCTGGAGTGGGTTACTGAGCATTTTGAGGCCTAAAATTCAAAACTCCAAACACTCTCTAAATGATGAAGCTGGCAGCAAAATAGGCTATAAAGAGCCTCAGTGAGATAGTGGCATACAGTTCTTTGATTCATTTCTTTTAAAATTTGACTTTGTTTTCTTTTTAATTTAAACATAAACTATCACACGAAAGTTTTAACAGATACTAATTTATTATATTTTTATGTCTACATTAAACTTTCCATCTGTGTTGCCCATTAAGGCTTCTTTCTCTTGTCATACATGCTAATTGAATAATTAAAGCAGTGGTAATCAATATTTCATCATGGACAATGGATCACATGTCCCTGTGAGAAACGGTCACCCAGTGCTAAACCCACAAATTATTAGCTCTAGTTAGTCTCTGCACCTTTCATCTAATTGTTTTCTTGTATAATTATACAGCAGTTGACTGTAGTTCTTTCAGCCACAATCCCAAGTCTCAAAACTCAGATTAAGTAGACAGACAGACACTACTGGTGACATTTGAGCATTTTACAGTTAATAAATCAGATATCTATATGAAAATGACATAGGTGTACATAGACTTGAGATGATTCATTCTAGTAATCCTTTATTGGTTTTTTTTTCTTTCTTTCTTTCTTTTGTGATGGAGGTAATGTACATGAGCTATATGGTGAAATCATATGCTGTACAGGATTATAGATTACTTCAATGTAATATTGTTCCATATTACATTGTGGACTTTTATGGACCTTTTTGGCTCGGACCCTGGCACCGCAGTCCCACACGTGTGTTTGTTGTCGTAGCGTTTACCTACGTTTTCCAGCGTTTGACCCACAATGCCAATGCGATTTGTAGTCCACCTCCTGTCTTTGGTTCACTTGAATCGGGCTGAGACCTGCATTTGCAGGCGGACCAAGTCTGGTTGTTTGTTCCGGATCAAAGTCCGTTTGGGCATTCACAACTCCCTTAAACGAAGCGGACTTTCCGAGCAAACAGACTCTGATTCGAATCAAAAAAGCTTTGTGAATTCGCCCATAGAGAGGCTGCCCCGTCTCTCCCATTATATGGATATACGCCGAAGGGCAACTCAACGTAATACTTTTAGAAGGACTCCAAGTGATACAGAAATTTTACCGGTGAGTTAAAGGAATAGTTCACCGTCAGAATGATTTAACTTTATTCTCCACTTACCCTCGTGGTGAGTAAGACTCTGGACCACTTTTTTAATATGTCAAATGCAGCTGGAGACCAGGACGACTTCTCGTTTCCCCCCCAATAGAGTTTGCCAGGGTCCGAGCCAAAAAGGTCCATAAAAGTCCACAAAAAATTGTCAATATTCCTCCATACTGCTCGTCCCATGTAATCCAAGTGTCCTGAGTGGGTAGCGTCCAGAATTTACTCGAAACGACAGCCCCACAGCTGCTTACCACCAGCTGTCCTTTTCTGAATGAATGACATCATTTCTGAGCGTTAGTGTTGTAGCCACCACTAAGTGGGGGCCTACTTAGTGTAACCAAACTTGCTGGTTGTAGTTGAAGAAATTTTAAGCCATTCGCTGTCTCAGCTATGGTGGAGCCTTCTGAAGTCATCCTTTTACATTTCTGTAAGTTTTTGCTTATTAATTTTAAGAAGAGCAGACTTCATCTGCAGTTAGATTTTATCTACAGGAGGAAACATTTCTGTGGCTCACACTCTCAGTCTCATCTTAGCTGGAACACTCTACTTAAAGCTTTTGGGGTTGTAAGACCTGAAGTTTGAGATACTTTCCAGGCTGGAGCGGTTTGTGCAACTGCAACTCAGACAAAGATCCACCTACATTTACTGAATAATAGATCCAAAGATCTTGTCAGTTTAAAAAGGTTTGACAAAAGGTTTTTTTTTTTGTTTTTTTTTTTCCAGTTTGTGAGATGGTAAAAATGTATGGCAGAATGAGCTGAAGAAGATAAAACCATCCATGGAGCAGCATAAACGGAAAGTGAAGAAGTCTCTGTATGCTTAACTCGACAATACACCTCAAAAATATTTCATTAGTAATTTGCAAAAGCAAAATAAAGTAAAAAATGTTTTGCTAGTTTTCAGTTTTACCATGTGATTATGTTACTAGCAAACCTAAATGTAAGACCTGAACAATATTCAACACACTAATTAAGACAGCTTTGTCCTTTTGTCAGTTTCAGCTAAAATAATAATAATAATCACAAAAAAAAAAGACCAGCAACACTGCCAATGTTTCCAAATCTGTTCTTCCACAGCAGACAGTAAAACAATGCAGGCTTTGCACCATATCCCTGAAGCAATAACTAAAAATATGTCACTTTAAGCTTGCGTGATGTTCCTCATTTTATGTTAAAAGAAAACCTGAGAAATCTCAGACAATATTCTTAAATAAAAATGAACCAGTTGACCCGAGAACTGAGGCATCTAAGTGTCAGACCTGCATTTTTTTCTGCTGGGCAAAAAAATTTTTGTCCAACTGATTTTAGCTCCTCTCTAACATAGAAACAAATTGGATTTTAGTTTTTTTTTGCCAACTCATGTTTTTATTTGTATTTTTTCATGTCCATTGCAGTGGACGCCACGACTAAATGGGCATAAAATGTTATGACCTTGTAATTAATCAGGTGTGACTTAAACTACTGGATGTCTGCATACATACTACTATATAAGTGGATTTAGGGAAGGGTCTTGCACCATTTTTGCATTTATTGCACCCTTTTTAACTCTTTTAACTCTTCTGAGTTGGAGGGGTCTCCAACTCCAGTCCTCGAGAGCTATCCTGCACGTTTTGGTTGCATCCCTTTTCCAACACACCTGAATCAAACAAATGGCTCGTTACCAGACCTCTGCAGAGCTGAATTATGTGCATTGGGGAATTGGCTATTTGAGTCAGGTGTGTTGGACAGAGTATGCTCTAATTACAGGATAGTAGCTCTCGAGGACCAGACGTGGAGACCCTTGTGATAAAGACTATAAAATATTGACTTATTGATATTTGTGAGATCATCTACAGTTTTGAACATGTAAATGAACTTTACAGATGTATCCCTGCATTGGTTGAGAACAGCAATGAGCTAATTACCAGGAAAATCAAACCAATCTAAACATGAACTTGATAGACATATGAGATAACCAGCTGCCACTGCAGGTTCTTCTGGCATGCACACTTCTCCACTGTCCCTCTCTGAATCCAATAACAAACCAATCACATTCTTAACTAATTTTGTGCATTCTCTTATTATGTTTTATTTTCTATTTTTGTATTTATTATTTGCTATTATCATTTATATCTCATTATTCTTTTCATTTTCTTATGCATTACATGCAATGTAAATCTTACATATAAGACATAAAATTGATGAAAACCTTACACTGTGACAAAAAAACATAACTTTTGAACTCACCATCTATATTACTTGTCTTATCTGACTCAATTTCTGAATTCTAGGAGTCAAGTTTAGACAACTCTCCATTTATAAGACCTTCCAAAAAGTCTTCGACTTTATGCTCTACAACAACATTATGTACAAAAATATACACATTTAACAATTTATAGATATGAATAAATATACTGTGATTGCAAACTTTACCTTTGAAAAGCTTGCAGGTATATTATTTCTTTGCATACTGACACTAAACATGTTGGTGTTGGCTAGTACTGCCAAAGTCCTGATGTCCATTGCAATGGACATCAAACTTTGAAAAATCCTGCTAATTGGTAAAAAGAGTTTTCATCAAAATAACTTGAAACACTATCACCTGTAACAGTTAAGATTATTCTAAGAGCAAATTTGTTTGACTTGCATGAGCATAAACTAATATTTTTGATTGAAACTGGGCACTTACTCTTCCCTCTCACCAACTGCTTTGCCATGCTTGTCTTGTCTGAGGTCTGTCACTTTTTCAGAACATGCTCAAAGTCATGAATTGGTTTAGACTAGATAATCAAGATCCAATGAGCAACCAGCAATGGTGACATGCCTCAATCACAGTGTTTTCATTGGTTTAGAGCAACAAATATGTCATGTCCATTCAAATGGACGCAGGGGCTGGAAGGGGTTAAAAAAAAACAGCATGCAGTGTGATGATGATTCAGAGCAAAAAATTAATTTAATCCACAGTGGTAGAACTGAATTGTTAGTTAATTAAATGTTGATAAGTGAACAGAGGTTTTAAAGTCTTACAGCTTCTTTTGATATCCCCAGTGTAGCTGATCTTCAGCCGTGATTTATTCAGAAAGAGTGTCGTCAGATCTTCGCTTTGTGTCATGTGAGCATGTCGTATGTCTTACATTTCCTCTGCTTTTCATTAATGTATACCACACCAGAGTGCTGTCTCTGCTGATAGGGCTGCAGGGTAATAGAGAAATTTGCTCATTGAGGAGTACAGCAGAGCTTGAGACATGGCAAGACATGACAGCCTCTTCAGCAAAATATCACTGTTTAATATATTCCATCAAACAGACTTGCCAAAGAATAAATTGCTTTCAGGCACAGAAACTTTCATGAAAGTGTGTGTACATTAATGTTTCTCACGTTTGGATTAAGTGAGACAACATGTCATTGTGAGCAAGTGTTTATTATTATTATTATTTAAGCTGTTTATTCTTATGACAAATACAGAATAAACAAAAGAATATCAGTAGACCGTTTAGTGTCATTTGGTACATTGTTTTGGTTTCATATCCCCCAGCGTTACGTGTCTCTTCTAGAAAACAGCTTTTTTCTCTTTCACAATTTTTTATTGAATTATTCGTTCACTTTTAAATCTTTTTATTCTACCTGCATTTTCACAAAAATATAAACTCAAAGTGATATAACCCTCTTTCCCAAAAAAAGATAAAGAAACAGAAAACGAAGCAAACCAGAACCAATAAAAAAAAATTGAACAGAACAATTATTATCGGCCGATATTGGCATTGAAATGTAATATCAAAAACTAGAAAAGCATTCGGAGAGCACAGACCTCCACCAGGTAGTTCATGTCCCCCTCATGTTGTGATTCACAACAAAAACTTATACTCCTGCATTCATTTAATCTCCATCATTGGATTCTTTGACCATGAAAACATACCAACAGCATCTGGAATCATGCTTGTATCACTAATACTTCAAGAGTTATTTCCAAAAATCGATATTTCCATAATGGTGGTTTTCTTCTGGATCTAGCTCCATTACTATTGAGGATGCATCAGTTCCCTTGACATATTCCCAATTCAGCAGTCTTGGCTACAATTTGGTGTTAGTTGTCTATACCTTCATCTGTTACCTTTCAGCGTTAAAAATTCCAACGACTCCATTATTTTTGTGTGTTCTGGATCATATCCGGAATTTTCTCTGGATCCGGATCAACTTTCGAAACATTATAGAACTCATTGAGCTCCTTTCTTGTAATTCTGGCTATTTGTATGGAGTTATATGCAAAAATTCCAAAATTAGGCCGATCTCACAATGATAAAGAATCCTTCAAAAAATTCCTGGATCCAGAAGGTGATCCGGATCACCACCAAAATTTAGTGGGTTTGTCCTTGGGCTGAGGCACACGGCTGGTCAATCCATCCAGAATTTTTTTCTGTAAAGTTGCTGACAGACAGACAGACAAACAAACCAACACTACCAAAAACGTAACCTCCTTGTAGGAGGTAATTATCAGTTTTGATTTTTACATTTTTTGATGACACACCTTTTACACAGCATGTATATATTTTATATCTAACTCTTCAGCTACTTCTCCTCTCACTCAAAATGTCAAAATAGGATAGATACAACTTACCAGTTGTCTCTATGTATCAATATTAGTTGATATCGGTAAATCAAGATTTGAACGACTCTGTTTATCTGAAAGGAAAGCTGTTGCTGTTACCGTTTACCATATAGTCCATTAATATGTTGTTATTCAAAGCTTTTCTTAATGTTTTCCCCTGCCGACCAAAAATTGGTTGATCCAGTTTAAGCCAGTTCTTTATTATAGCTTTCTTAGCAGCAGTCAATAATTCTTCATCAAGTGCAGGTCATTATTCCCAATACGGTTTATTATATTCCCCTGTACTTGGTGTTTGATCACCTAAAATGTCATCCATAACAGGATTCATGTTTTTCCAGACATCTTGCAGTGTATGATGTGTTTCCCTATTCCAGCAGTGGACATCAGCTTGTTTACTTTTCATTTTTGATGAAACTAAGAATCTGGTAAGATGTTTCCACCAGAACTTTCTCGACACTCTGAAGCTAGTTGTATTTTGAATCTCACACATTCTTCAGTCAAAATATCATATTTAATTTCCCCTTTCCCTTTTATCTTTAAGATTTTATATGATTTATGTTAATGTATTTTCTCTTCAAATTTTTAAAATTTAAAATTATAAAATATTTTTTTCATCGTAGCCGTTTGTATGTTTTAAATACAATCAAACAAGCCAGTTTTCTTCAGAAAGTAATTTCTTAGTTACAGGCATCAGAAGAAATCTGTTGTTTCCTGGTGATATTGATCTTTTAATCTTTGGAAACTAATCAAACTGCCATCTTTAATTCCAGTGCACACTGCTGTTTTTCCTTTTTGTTTCCAATTCCAGACTCCTGATTAAACATAACTCGGTATAAATCTAGCATCATAGGTAACCCAACTCAGCATGTTAATGGCATTCTGCGGACCAGACAGCAGCTCTTATACATTGGTTTATTATATCTGGGCCAATATCGGGTTGATATCCGTCACTATCAATATTCCATTTTAAAGCCATTATCAGCTGATATCAGGCTGATAATATCGTGCATTTCTACTCTGAGGTACTACACCAGTACAATAAATCATAATTAACAATACATGTAAAACCATATCATGAATCACTTGTGAGTCTGTAATCTAAAAATTGATTAAAAACTTCTAGGATGAATATCTACATTGTGCTAACTATTTTCATTGTACTCTTTTAATTTCAACAACAATAAACAGTCTTAAAAAGCTAGAAGCTGCTTTTATTTAGCTTTACAAACGGAACAATAACCGTAGTTGGATATCACACCATTATCTATGTTTCCTGCTCTTATTCACTCTTTCTTTTAAACAAAAGTAAGCTTATTAATAGCAGGGTGTAATTCCAAACTGGTATTGTTTGCTGATTCCCATGAAAATTGTTGCCTTGAGTAAGCATACAAAAACAGCCTTATGCATGCAGAGCTTTACTATACAGATTGCATGTGGAATTTTAACGAACCATGTTAAGTTTACCCTCTCTGTTTCTATATTTTCCCACTGCAGTCACCTTCCAGAAAATAGAGAACAAAAAAGGAAACCAGGCAGATAGACCTGCAGATAAAGGGAGAGCTGTCTGATCTTGATAGGCACTCTGAAGATGGACACCCTTAATGAGTTCAAATTAATCATTCTAGGAAATGGCAGACGTGGTCAAATTCACCGGAGATTTATAGGTAGAAAATCAAATGCCACAGCATATCAATTAGCTGAGGTTAAGCCTCTGCGGCTCAGGGCACAGACTTTTCCTGAGAAGGTAATGTATGGGGTGGAGAGGTCTGGAACAATTTGCTGTAATATGTAATGGTATTATGCTTGCAGGTATGAATCACTTTGGCTTACATGTGAAGCCTTATAACAGCAATCCAGAGTCGATTTTACTTGTTCTTTTTTGTCAGTTGGTGTAGGAGGAGGGAGAAATTACAGATAGCAACTCTTTAGCTCGGACCAAGCAACCATCATCCCCCTACAGCCCACCACTCCACTTCTCCTGGTAAAATATAAGAGTGCCTATTCGTCCTGCAAAACTCTATCATCTGGCATGGAAAGCCTTTAAATCTTGTTATAAGCTCGGAGGGGATAGAGTGGCACACCATTTATGAACGCTGCATTGAAGCCTGGGGTGCGTTTTGAGAATTATTCCAGCTCTTCTCGATGCCAAAATATTAAAAAAAAAACACCCAATCAAAACAAAAACTGCTCTCATTTGTCACAGGCTTTAACTCTGAGTTGTGTTGTCTGAAACAAAGCAGCAGATATAACGGCACCGTGTCATGTCTGACCTTCAGCGCAGCACCGCCTGACCTCATCGTTGCCCCCAAAACAAACCAATAAAATTTCATAGAAATCTAACAGGAGAAATGCAGTGCAGCAGACTGCATATAAGCTAAAATCTAAGAAAATTGACCAAATTGATAGGAGATGCATTTGCTTAATTTTTGCAGCCCCGAATCATCTGCTTCTCAAAGTCATACTCCCTGCTGCTTGAATGAGAAGCGTGGCGAACATGCTTAGGCTTAGCCACATATCCTGTGAGGGTTACTTTGAATGTCTTTCTCTCTTCGATTTCTCTATCTGAGAAGCTAACAATGAAGGAATGACTTCCCTGGAAAGAACATGGAGTGGGTTTAATTTTAGATCAATAGCCCACAGAAAAGCAATGTAAAGCTGTACAAATAAAATACAAAATCTTGTATATAAATTCAATTAAGCGACTAATACGAGGCTGCTTTATGTTTCTTTTAAGTCCAAGTTCATTAGGACGGTGGAATGCAGTCTTATTGATTTATGGCTTGGCAATGCTGCCCTTCAGTGGCAGCTGACTAGAATAACTTTCTCCAGATGAGTTGGAAAATGGATTAAAGTGTGCAGGGGCAAGAGGTAAAGAATCAACCAAAACAAATATAGTAATACAATTTGACCTCCAGACAGTCGCCGGCTTCATGTAGTGAAGAAAATATTTGCCGTGATAAAATATCCTCTTTCTGATCTCAGAAAGTCATTCTTTTCCATTATTCTCTCTTTGCAATATCAAGTGAAAACCAGCCATTTCTCAGCATCTGTCAGTTTGAGCTCTTATCATGAGGCAGAGCACCTCCATGTAGGTCAAGTGCACGCAAATGTCAGGTTTTGTTCCCATGAAATAAAGACAGATGTTTAGTGGCACATGCCTGAAAACTAATCTAACGTGGTGATCCATCAACCTCCCCAAGTTTCAGCTCCGCTTAGTGTGCTGGTTTCATCATGTTGGAGCTCAAGGACAGGCAGATGCATCGTCCCCTGGTTCCCAGTTCAAAGAGATCAAAGTGCCTACATCCAGAAAGAACAGCTCAGCTTTAGATTGTGGAAATGCAGACACCTCAAAACCTTGTTTTAATCTTGCTAAAGCATTATCTCCAGCTGGCATTTTAATAACGTGTCAAACTCTCCCCCATGTCCACCAAGGTGGCATATGTTAACATTTGATGGTGACCTTATGATGATGACACCTACTGTCCGCCACTCCAGTTCAGCCTGACAGACTCAAATGTGACTGGCTATAATTATATCATTTGCATGCTGTTTAAGTACATCCTTTGCTATGCTTTTCTGTTCTTTTATGATTTAATCATGAACTGTTGCTCTTTTTTTTCCCCTCAACAAGAACACTTGGCTATATTTACCAGGATTTTAAATCAGCTCTTCACACAGGACCACAGTTTCATGAGTGGTCGCCCATGTGCCACCCACATAGTGCCAAACAAAGTCCACCAGTGAAAAATAGCATGTCCAAACCCTAAAACACATGTATAAACAATATATATAACAACAGTGACCACCCTCTGAATTTATGCACAGTAAAAGAAAATAAATCACTGTGAGAACGTCACCAAATGGGTTTTCCTGCCTCAAGGTGCTGCGTAGGAACCACAAAGTAAACAGCAAACATACATAAATAAGGGGAAACTGTCACAGCATCAGCCTCACAGGCGTTGCAGTAGCTATCTTTGTCCATTAGGTGTCGCCAAACCACTGCGGCTCCTACATCCAGCCCCCAACCTCTACTCCGGACCGTCTGGGCCAGTAATTGTCCCGGACCAATCATAGAAGAGGTGGGCGTGTCCCCATTGTTACTACAGATACTCGAAGAAGTTTGCTGCGACCTGCTGCTGCACCTATGAGTCTCCACGTAAATGAATAGCGTCGGCCCGCGCGAGACAGACGAGCTGATTATGCGGAGATAAGGAGCATATGACCCGCGCTCCGTCCGATAATGGCGTGCTATGGTTCATCCGCGGAGGATTTCCCGGACAAAGTGATGCCCGGAGCGGCTCCCTGCACGTGCAGCAAGAAGTGCAGGGGTCGGAGCAGCACTGTCTTCCTGGGATTATTCCTGTTGTCGCTCTCTCTGCACGCTGTCACCCTCGTCTGCTATTTGGACCTGCGGTCCGAAGTGAAAAGGGAAATTATCCACCAGAAGCGGGACTCCATGATGACACTCGCCGGGAGTGACCTGGCTGACCCGGCGGCGGTGGTCCCCCCCGGCCAGCCGCGAGTGGACCCGGGCAGCAGCCGCGGCGGAGACGGTCATGAGGTGATACAAGCTAACGAACAAAAAAACACTAACAGAAACTAGTGATAATGTTTAATGACAACTAGTATTGTCACCATTTCTCAGTCGGAGGCTGTTCGTGTTCATTCAGCTCCGTTCAGAGCTCCTGTTCCGGTATCAGGGTGTCAGGTTCTGTGTCTGTGCTCTGTCATGGCATGTTTCTGGCAAGTTATTTTACAGTAGCCTGTCACGAAGTTGTGTCTGCTCAGTTTCAAGGCAAACATGATCGAAACTCCGTTTTTTTCCCCCCTAAGCGTGATTCACTTTCTTGGACAAAGATGCACTCGTCTTTGAATCTGTCAGCTGGCCAAAGATTCCTGCTCCGGCATATTTGAATGAAGTTTTTTGGAGTTCTGGTCCAAATTGAGTTTTTGTAAAACACTGGGTAGCTTCTAGGGGACATTTTTCAATTAACTCAATGATCTGAAGATATTTTTACTTTAAAAAAGAGAGAGAAAGAAAGAAAATGGGAAAGGGGGCTGTGTGTCTTAGATGCATTTAACCCAATTTGTTCTTGTTTCCAACAGAAAGAGGTAGAAGCTCAGAAGTTAGGCAGGCTGCCCAGCTGGAATCGCAGAGAGGGGGTCAGTCAGTGTGCTGGAGCAGGTGGACGGCAAATTAACTGGATCACCAGCAGGTGCAAAGCCCAAGGGCTGATGTAAATTCATCAGGACTTAGATGGGGCAGTTGGTACCTGGAGCAGAGCCAACATCGTCTCACATGTGTTTTCTCTTCTGGCAGCAGGCTGATTGAACACTCATTGTGTTGTCTGTGGCTTTGGCAACAGCCCCTGCACCACAACACACACTCCCTAATTCGATCAGGACAAAAGGACCATGTGCACCTCTCAACTTTGCATCGCTTTCTCAATTTGCTCATGTGTCAGCGGTTGTGTAACCTTTTTACACAGAGAAAACGATCCTCTGTGTGGGGCATGGGCCGGACATTTAGTTGTGCAGAGCCGTCAACTTGATAGTCACTCAGAGGAATTCTGGTTATCCAGGATGGACACATTTATTCCTCTGCAGGAAACGGTGAGCTCCATTGCTCGTATTGGGAGTTCTCTGTAACATTTTCCCCTCGCGAGCTCAGCCTACGCGTTTAGCTGCCTGTGTGTCCTTTGCTGAGCTTATTTTAGATAGTAGTGATTCCCCTGGTTGTAGCTGAGTGAAACAGTCCTGGTATTCAACCCAGATGGTGACGCTCCATGAGGTGAAAGACTGTGGCCCAGCTGTAAATATTTAACAGTGCTGTGATGCTGTCTTTGCCAGATGTCTGCATTAAACAACTCTGATTACACATCCCACAGTTTACATAGTTGGAGAAACAGGAGCATGTGGCATTTAGATGCAGCGGCCGCACTTGTTAGCTTTCCAGGCATTTCCTTTGAAGAGTCTCTCTCTTGTGCAGCTAAAAATTGTTTATTAGATTTTTCACACAAGTCTTCATCAAAGGCATCTCTAAAATGTTATGTGATGTGCAGGTTCACAGACAAGTGTAGCAGGACGTGAGAAGATGGACACAAAAGAGGAAGCTCTGTAGCCCGCCAGCGTACATCTGACATAACAAACATGAAACAAATGGGCTTTTTCATAATATGATTCGCGTGCATTTTGTGTGTATACCACGTTCAGATGGAGTCATTTTTTATTTTTGCAGCTTGGTGGAGTTGTGTTTTGAAAAAGGCAGGTGTTGTGGTTTCTCCCTATGTGAAAATGGATCTGTATGCACTGTTTAGTGCGTGTCTGATTGCTCTCAGCAGGGCTGGTTCCAAAAATCAATCTTGGTACTTTAAACAAGCGCATCCAAAACAAATTATAAGAAGGAGTAATAATTCTCTTTAGCTGCTTCATTCGTCAAAGAGAATGGAAAGATTTGTTTGCTCTGTGGAAATTATGCTTTTCTCTTTTTTTTTATGGCTTATTCGTTCATGCTTAGCAACCACCTGTCGTCTTCTCTCACAGCTGAATCTTTTTGAGGCCTTTTCGTCTGGAAAGTTTGCAGGTTCCGTTTGCAGATACACCTGATGTAAAGGAGGCAGCTGGGGGTAAAACTACCAGATAAAATTCTTGGCTGTATAAGCAGTAATACTACAACCCTGTTATCAGTTTTCTGAATCTGTCCTTGAGCAGAGGAGGAACGAAGCGTCACCTGGGTTGTAAGACAAAGAGCAAACATGAGCCACAAGAAACAAACTAAATCTATTCAAGGCTACTTTTTCCTCCTGGATTATGGTAAATTTCCTCAGATGCGAAAATAGAAACTGAGAGACTTGGCTCATTTAAAAAAATGTGTGAGAAATCATAAAAAGCTTGTAGGACGAGTCCTGTGAGAGAAATCCATTCACTTCTGGAAGGCTGTTAAGACCTCACACTTTTTCAAATCCCTCTTGTTGCTTCTTAATGAAAACAGATGATCTGGTCATTTATGATCTGGATCCCGGGAAGCGAGCGTAACAACAGCATCTCAACAGGCCACACTCTGTAAGCCCTTGAGCAAGGCAGTAAACCCCAGCTGTCCAGCAGATCTGCGCAGTTCCCAACAGTAAAACTCCCCTGCCAGGTGTGTGTGCGCGGAGCCCTAAAAGAAAAACTCCGGTGTAATGTTGGGAATTAAAGGGAGCGAGAGCAAGTGTCGCCCTCATTCAGGCTTGACCCTCATTCACCCGATGCCAGTGAGTGAAAATATGTTAAATGTCAGTGGGGGGGGGGGGGTATTTGATTGTGTTAGCTTAGATAGTTCTTTATTCTCTCGCTTAACATTTCCATTATATGAAATAATTCTCTCCTCTGATGTGCGCCTTCAAAGTCTCACAAAGAACAGATGCTGAAACATCTGGAGTCTAGTTTACGGCTATTAAAAAAAAAAAAAAAGTCAGTTTGATGGGACACAAAGTGCTCACCAGCGTGCAAGCTCCGAGGTGGCGGCGTGGGCCGTCACCCCCTTTAATTGTGACTAGTGCACGACTAGTTAAAACAGCAGTGTTTATGTGAGGGATTAATTGGTATAGACGCACGTGTCATAAAAGCACAAATCGTAGGAGGTTGAAACATCAACAATATAAAACTGCAAACTTCTCCATATAAGCCTGAACCGTCCTGACAGACAGATGGTGTAGACGCCCAGTGCAGATTAAGTCCAGAGTCACAAACATCTACCAAAATAATAAATTCTCAAGGCATTTAGCGAGGAATCCCTCTGCCAGCAAGTGTTGCAACAATCCGAAGTGTGATTGGCTGCTGACAGGCTACATTTCCCTTAGGTTGAGCTCCTCGGCCCTTTCAGATGACAATCTATGCGTACTGTTATTAGATTACCCAAGTTATGGTTTAAAACACATGGCCTTCCAGAGAGCGGCGTCTGGTATTGGCCAAAGGAAGGCCACTCCTTTTGTATGATATTTAAAAAGAAAACACGCTGTCATCGTCAAATCCAGGAGTGTGAATCACAGGAGTATCATGAGCCATCAGCTCTCAGGAGTATGCATGCCACTGAAGTTAGTAATGCCTGCGCAGCGGTGATGGGCACCCGACGTGCAACCACAGCCACCAGCCCTCAGTTTCACCTCTTCAACTTTGTAACCTCACATTCTCCAGCAACGATCGGGTTGCAGGTTTTCAGCTACAGGCTAAAACTTAAAGAACGGCTGCAGGGCTGGAATTTCTTTTTTTGTCTTCTATAAAATAATCCCAATCATCTCGAGGCATCATTAACGCGAGCAAGAGTTGGTTTGTCTAAGTGCTCAGATTTGTAAGAACACGGGCTTGTATTAAGTGTTAATAAGGCAAGAAGAAATTTGATAGCAAAAATTACACATCCCCGGGGTGATTGAATTTTAGTCATATCCTCACGGAGCAACAGGGAATCACATCCACCCTGCAAAACAGCAACCCCCCCCACCCCCTCCCCATGCTTTGAAGATTTGAAAGCCCTCTAATTAATAGCATTTTCCCTTTGTGCTGAAAAAGAATGGTTTACTCAATAGTTGGCACTTGGCATACATACCAACACGTTGTCATCCTGATTTACTGTAACCCTGCATGCCTTTGAAGGGTATGAAGGCTGTAAATGTTGTAATGAAGTGAAATGAAGCAAACAAGGGTGTAAAACGAATTTCTCATCATCGTATAATGGAAGCTTCATGAAAAGAAAATTCACTTTGTTGCTTTTAACTGCGATACCAGCCGCTCGGGTTTGGTAGCAGCGGCCCTCGCAGCCTGCTTGTTTGTCTTTTGTCGTTCTGCTCGGGCTTAATCTTGGGCCAGAAGTGGGCTGTTGAATCATGTTTGGCTGTCAGAACAGACGAAAGTGTAAAGCCATATGGCTGAACATACACCAAGAATCCTTTGAGTGGCTACCCCCCCCCCTCTATATGCCAACAGCTGGAGAGGAGATGTGGAAGCACCTGCACACCAAATGAACAGCAAACGTCTCTGCGCGCGGGAGCATCTGGAAGGCTGCGCGCCGATTAACTATTCCAGCACATATTCCTCCATCAGTTCCCGTGCTTGTGAGGTCAGACGTGGCTGGCAGCCGGTCAGGGATGTAGACGTTAACTACTACGAGCTTGCCCAACACAGAAAGCAGCCATCTGGGGGAGGGGGGTTGACATGATTCAGCTCATCTCTTGCACTCCAGGGGATGGGTTAGGGTGGAGGAGGAGAAGGGGGTTCCCACATCTGAGATGAGGTATGGAAGAAACAGGAAACACAAGTTATCGCGTCTGTCTTCTTATGGTCTGTCAGTGGCTGTGCTTTAAAGCCGCGCAGAACGGCACGGGGAGTTCACGCTGCTATCAAGAGAAGGACTCGCCTTGTCATCGGCTTTTGTGAACGTGTTTACTGAAGGGTCACAGATGGAAACGGGGAATATGTGTTATTGAACCCAACTGGGGGATAAAAGCGAGGACAAAGTGTGTGTAGATAAACTTGTTAGCTTCAAACTGTTTTTAGGTGCTGCATGTGTCACCGCTTTGGAGATGTCAGTCACCAAACATCCAGCAACAAGCCCAGCGTGATGCGGTCGTCTGATTCCCTGCCACTAAACAGCCTTTATGCCTCGCGCTCTTACCCTTATTTACGATGACACCCGGGAGCATGACCGAAAAACAATCTATTTTATTGCTTGCCACAAGGAAGGCTTTGGGTGGTCTTGTTGTGTTTCTAACGCCAGGTTTCTTTGTCTATCAGATTCTGGGAATCCTCCAAAGATGTCATCACAAACTGGCTGTTCTAACAGAGAGCGACTCAGAACAATCTGTGTTTTTCTTGCAGCTCCGAATCCTTTTGCACGAAACGTTTCGCTGCCGCAGCGGTCACGTCTTGACTGTGTTACAGTCAGGTCAGCGCGTCCCACTGTAGGGTTCATGTGAATGTAGGTCACATAAGAACAGAGGCTTGTGGTTTGTCCCGCCACTCACTCGCCCATGGGAACACCCACCAGCTGTAGCATAGCGTTTTCCTGTATTTAGGGATGAGCTTAAATCAGCCACATCAGATCCTTTTGTCTTTGACATTTTTTTGGGCTTATTCATGCCACCTGTGAATAGGGCTGGGACCAGGTGCCCCATGAATGGGTATTGCTCTCAGATTAACCGCAGTTCATGTCCCCCTTTTGTTTAAGAGGGTGAATTTTAGAGCAGCCGTGGCCAGGTGACTGTCTCAAACACAGACAAAAACCTCTTGGGTTACAGGATAACTTACAGCCCCAATGGGGCAGACAATGACTTGGCCACAAATAAATGTGCTGGCTGACATCTTTTCAAATGCCCCAAGTTGTCTCTGTGCAAACATTATACACAGAGAATAGAATGGCCACTTGTACGCGGGTTTCCCTCTAAGAACAAAACTTGGATCACTCATCCCTCCTTGCTCCTCCATGGAATCCATCTCGGGTGGTTTAAAGTTGTGGCACGCTTGAGTTTCATGTCATTTCTCACTCTTGATATTTTCTTTGTGTCCTGCCAGGAGAGATTACTGTACAGAAATGGCGACTTCCACGCCACAGAGGACAGCAGGGGCATAACTCAGCGAGCGAAAAGGAGTCCCGGCAAGGAGCCAGAAACAGGTGCGCACTTTTGGATTTGTCATCATTCACCTTTGTTGTTTCCCCTTCTCCTTTCTTTTAGAGGCTTGAAGCCAACGCATGGTTTGCCCCTCTGCATTTAAAGCTCCCAGCTCGGCTTGTTTAATCACAGAACGTAACCTCCGGTGCACCTTCATCAGTCTATTTGCTGGGCCTCGTAACAGCCTGATGGGCTCGTTTGTCTGGAAGGAATTGGTTACAGTGTTGATAAAACACTCATGTCAAGCTCAAAGCTCTTAAATTTGCTAAACTGTTTAATGATTTCTCACTTCTTTGTGGCATTGATTTTCACAGCTTTGCGCTAACTTAAGCAGCTCCACCGCATAATTTTGCCTGGTTTACAGAGCAAGGGATCAGATGGAATGGGATTGATTATTACTTGGACAGCAAGCAAGGACAGAACTGGGTTCGGGAGGGTTGCACCAATTTGAAACAGACAGTGAAGCGCTGTTGATTTCCTTCAGTCTCAAAATAATACAGAGTCCCCCGAAACATCTTTTCGTACCCACAGCTTGGAATCCAGCTGTGTTACCGATCAGGCCCACCTCAGCATGAGGAACAAAAAATGTAATTATCTTCTTGTGAAGGGATTTTTTTAAGAAACTAGGTGGCCATCTCTGACTTCGGCTTTCAGTAATTCCCCACCAAATTGATTTATGTTAATCAATCACTGTACGGAAAGCCATATGGCCAATATGTCTGAATGAGCTTTTGTAGTTTTTGTTTAGAATCCGAGCTATGCAAATAAAAAAATAAAAAAAAAAATCAAAGCCTTTGAAGTTTCATGTCTGAGTGCAACAAGTGCACCATGATCACAAGGCATTCCAGCGTCTGTGGCGTGACACTGAATACTTGGGGTGGGGGTGTGTGTGGAGGGAGGGAGGAGGGGGTTCAGTGATTGTGTTTAAATTAGAAGAAAAAACTCACCTTTGAGACTTTCTACATAAATCAGTAAAGTCCCGAGCCTCTAAACACTAATCATTCCCAGGTCTCTCCTCTGCTCTCAGCACACAGACAAAGGCTTTTGTAATCTCAGCCTTAGATGTGTGTTTTTGTGTGTATATATGTGTGTGTGTGTGCGTTCTCAGCACTCCTAACGGGCACCAGATTCCAGATAGGGCTGCTCGTTAAGAGAAATCTATGCGGATGCATCCAGTCATTTAGCCAGAGGAGAAACACTGGCCATATGTTTGAGGGGGGACTCAAACTGTGAGGTTTTAAGGTTAAATGGCCTTTGTAGTTATAATGACATGGTAAACACAAGCGAGACGGCTTTTTCTGTTCTTTTTCTGCTTTTTTTGCAAAAAGGATTCATCAGCTGCGCTAACATGTACACACACACAGAGATGCACACGAGTGGATTTCGTCTTTCAAGCAGTGACATCGATGCCCGACCAACATCCACGCATGCACACCCACACGCATCGCAGTAAGGGGGGCGTAGGAGGGGGGATACGCATGCACACGTACACGCGCTTTCATCTGCATTCTCCATCTGGGCTTAATTCAAAGAAAAAGATTTTGGCAGGATAAAGTATCTCTCTAATGATCTTCTCCAGTTCCACTGCCTGTGAATGCTTAAGGCACTTGTTCATACAGAGGAGGTGAAACCACACTTACAAATTACTACACTACAAGATACCACAGACTGACATACCTCCACCCCACCGCTCCGCACACAACATCTGAATCTGTTATTCCAGCCCGTTTGAGATACCTGCGCAGAATGAGCCGGATCTCTGAGGCGTTATCTGAGATGATGGTTGCTCAGAAGATCTTTTCAGCTCTAATCACGCTCTTTTTCATCCTTTCAGAATCGACCGGAAAGGAGAAAAGGAAAGACAGGAAAAAAGGTATCTGTATTCTTCTGTCCTGGTCGTTGATAAGAGCGCTGGCTATTTCCTGGAAGCATCATTGAGATGTTTCATATCCAGTAAGGATGCTGGCTTAGTCGTAGTTGGACATTAAGGTTTCTTCATATTAGTGGATATTTTCGAGGGTGGGGGTAAAAGGGGGGATTTCTTGTCATGCATTAGAGCTGATCTAATTTATTGTCTTTGCAGGGAAGAAAAAGTCTGTTCCGGGACCTCCCGGTCCCCCGGGTCCCCCAGGTCCACAGGGGCCACCGGGCATCCCTGGAATCCCTGGTATTCCAGGAAATAATGTTGTGGGGCCTGCAGGACCCCCCGGACCCCCAGGGCCACAGGGACCACCAGGCGTTCAAGGTCCAGCAGGTATAAAATTAAAAAAAAAAGACCTGAGCCAGGGAACATGAAAACAAGCGGAGAAGTTTTTTCCTTTTCTTGTTTCTTAGATTACAGCGTTTCCCTGCATGCAGCAACTTTCCCACAGTAGAGGGGGGCTCAAGTTGTCAAAATTGATTAACTCGCTGCCTGCACAGTGAGAGTGTCTTATTCGGGATGTCGAAGACTGTGCAGAAAAGCAGTGATTTATTTTCAAACTATGTCATTGTTTGTTTTGTCTAATCACCATCCCTCCTTTGGTTCCTGCGTGGCGTTGGCGTTTTATCATGTCCTTCTCTCGTTCTTCCAGGGGTTCCCGATAAGACCAAAACAAAGGAATTCCAGGTAAGAGTATGTCAGCTCTTTAAATTTGATTTAATCCCACACGGGGTTCCTGATGAAAGCGCCGTTCTCTCTGTGTTTTTATGAGAAGGAGATTAGTCACCAGAGGTCTTTTTGTTTTTCAGCCTGCAGTGGTTCATTTACAAGGACAGGAAACAACAATCCAAGTGCGAGAAGGTGGGTTCTCTGCTCATGCTCAGCAGGAGATGTACTACCATGTTTGACACCGACAAATAAGCAGGAATTATCCCTGTCAGTGTCATATGTCAAACACCCACATCTGGAGTAAAACCAGAGGACGGGCTCGCCAAACATCAGAATTACAAGAAAATAAATAAAATCACTTAAGATTGTTTACATGCCATTGATGGTTTACACCAGAGAGTCCATGTTTTAAAACATGCTGCTCTCTCTGGTGCTTTTATGAAATATTAACACAAATATTTATGTAGATGGAACAATTTCCCTGAATATTTACTGTGATATTGTATAAGATTATATATTTTTTGCAGTAATCCTGCAGCTATTACATGTTTGGTAACCAGAACTTGTAGAAAGAAAGTCGATAACCTCAGCTCAGGAGCAAAAAGCCTTGCATGCTAGCAGAGGATGCTGCATCACGATTTCGGTCTAAAAAGAGTGTAAGCATCATTAGCGAGTTTATATTTTGTCAGCACTGAGCTCTGGTTTTAGTTAAACACTGCTGAGGGCTGTTTATGTTGACCGTTTGCCTCTTGTGTGTTTGTTGTGACATGTTTAGATCTGTCTCAAGGGGTCCTCAGGAACTGGAAGATGGTGTCCATCCATCACCGCGTGTTCAAAATGCACTCTCGCACCGGACAGCTTGAGGTGCTGTTGGACGGTGTCTACTTCATATATAGTCAGGTAGAAGTGAGTACGGTCCTTGACGTAACTCTTTAAATTTACAGTTGAGTTTAAAAGAACTGGCATTTGAGCTTAAATAAAACCCTGATTGCTTTGTTACTGTTTGAATTACGCAGCACCGTGCAAAAGTCCCGAGCCACCCCTCGTTTCATTATACTTTACTTCTAAGGAGCCCGACTTTCTTGTAATCTTTTTAAAGCGGTATTGAGTAACAGTCTTTCAAGCTTTCTGAAGTCTTTTCAATTTCTTTTCCACTTGCTGTCAGGCGAGCATTGTGCCTGATCACATTCAGAAGAAGGTTTTTTGTTTGTTGAGCTCCTTAATGCTGACCTACTGTATGAGTCATTCAAGCCTAAAGAAAGACGCTAATTTAAGAAATTAACAAGTTTTATGATTACAAATGATGGACAACTTTATTTTATACCATAAAATGGTATCCTTGGCTCCCATTCTACCAGCGGCCTGATACAAAGATGAATAGCTTGTTCTCTTGTCTTTAGTTGCCTCGTTGCTTGAGGGTTTGGCTGCATTTTTTTGCACCAATAAAGTGATTCCCAAGAGATTTTGGCTAAAAGTTTGGCATTTCTCATTTAGAATTAGCTTGAGTATATAGTGTGCAGTGCATTTTGGTGGGGGAAAAAAGTTAAGGAAACTTAACAAGTTGACATAAGATAAAAAAAAAAAGTGCCATCTGATTTTCCTAAGTAATCCAGCAAAGACTGTGAGATGCATCTGGCCCTTCAGTTGATCCGTTTACACTTTTCCAAAGCCTCGTCAGAAACGGTCTCTGTGGAAGGAGGCTGTTGTCAAGATGCCATTCTTAAGAAAAGGAAGTAGGGAGAGAAGGCTGAGGTGTGCCAAATGACATAAGACCTGAACTGAACATTACTGGCAACAGCTCTTGCGGAGTGATGAACTGTCCCCACGGCCCAGATCTCAACGTTATTCCAGCAGTGTGGGATCATCCTGACAGAGAACGGAACTAAAGGGAGCCAACATCCACAGAAGAGCTTTGAAATGTCCTTCAAGAAGTCTGGAGAGCTGTTTCTGAAGACTACTTAGACAAAGTAGAAAAGCACTCGAAGAGCGCAGACCTCCGCCAAGCAGTTCATGTCCCCCTCATATTGTGATTCACACCTAAACTTTTATTGCTACATGTCTTTTTATTAAATTTGTTTCTGTTTAGAAAGTTTAAACTGGAAAGTTCGCAGTTCACATATGTACCTGTAAAAACCAGAGCTCATATGATATAGATGAATACATGATTTATTACAGTATATTTGTAAGCATACATTAAAGGCGCTATAGAACATGTTTCGGCATTTCAGAAAGCAGAGACTGTGAGCAAGACTAACCTGCTAGATTCCCAGCTCCCTCCTCCGGCCACAGAGTAACATGCACGAGCCACTCCAGTGTTTAGCAGACAGCAGGTACAGATTCTCCATCACTATTACTTCAGGAGTCATTTCCAAAAATCGGTATTTCCATTATGGCGGTTTTCTTCTGGATCTAGCTCCGTTGCTATTGAAGATGCGTCAATTCCGTTGACATACCCCCCCCCCCCCCCCCCCCCCCCCCCCCCAGAGTCATTTACAATGGCTACAATTTGGTGTTAAGTTGCATATCTGCACCTTCATTTGTTACCTTTCAGCCTTGAAAATTCCAATAACTCCCTTATTTTTGTGTGTTCTGGATCATAGAATCCAGAATTTTCTCTGGATCTAGATCAGCTTTCAAACATTTTAGAACTCGTTAGTTATAGATCCTGTGTAATTTTTTACCAAACACTTGGGCCATTTGTATGGACTTATATGCAAAAATTTCAAAATTTGTCATGATGAAAACTTCCTGGATCCGGAAGGTGATCCGGATCATCACCAAAATTTATTGGTTCGTCCTTGGGCTGAGGCACACGGCTGGTGAAAATTTCAGGTCAATCTGTCCTGAACTTTTTCTCTAAAGTTGCTGACAGACAGATAAAAAGACAGACAAACCAACACTACCAAAAACATAACCTTCTTGGCGGAGGTAAAAAATGACAAAAAGCACATCTCAGCACATCTTTATTAAAGAATAAAAGCAGTCTCACCAAATATTGAATATAAAGCTTGTTGAAATTGTCTAAACTCTGGTCCTGTTAAAGCCCCTGTACCCATTTCATATTTTTCTGGAAATGTATAAAGAAATAAGGGTCAGCTGAAGACTTTTGCACAGTGCCGCACCACAAGACTGACTTAAATTCTTTCTCACTGTGGCTAAATGTGGAGCTCTATAACTCATACTCATATTGGCCAGTCTCATTCTGCAGCTGTTAAAGTGTAAAACAAGGATTTTAATGGTTATGTGAGCTTGTTTTGACGACCCCTCTCAGTCTTGTGTGATTTATTTTTTTTCTATGCCCCCCTCTCTCCACCAGGTGTACTACCTCAACTTCACTGACATCGCCAGCTATGACGTGATGGTGGACTCCAACCCGTTCCTCCGCTGCACCTGCAGCATCGAGACGGGCCAGCGCAAGTTCAACACCTGCTACACGGCTGGGGTGAGCCCGCTCCGCGCCGGCCAAAGGATCTCCATACGCATAGCGCACGAGTACACACTCATCAACATGACCAACCACACCACCTTCCTGGGAAGTGTCAGACTTGGAGAGGCTCCATCTGCTGGACAGAACGGATAACTGCACATCCAGCAGCCCCTCTGCGTGAAAGGGAAACTTGCTCCGAGCCGCTTTCGTCCACAGTCGCCCTGTCTTTTCATCCTGCCTGATGCAAGATCGGTACATCGGTTAGAAGCAACTGGCAGCACACGTTTCGCACTTGTTCAGAGGACACTCTGGGCTGCTGAAGTTGAGGAAGCCCCTGGGGGACTTTAATTCACTTTCACATGTCTGTATTAAAAGGGACAATAAAGACTTTTTTTATGCCACCTTTCACTATGATTCTGTGCAGAGAGAAAGGCCTGATGATGCAGCAGATGTCCTCATCAAACACAACTTTCTATTTATAGTCACCCTTTTGTGTCAACACACGCAGCATCTTTCTATATAAAAAGGAAGGACGCTGCACTGACAGATACCAAGTAATTACATGCTTCCAGTGCTGTTGAATGATAATCTTGTATCTCAAACACCAGCTATTTTAAATGTTCTTTTATTTAAATGTTTTACGTAAACGTGCAAGGAAAAAATTGGAGAAAATCCATTGAAACTGGAGTCAGAAGGCATTCAGAGAGCAACAGCACTATATATTGCGCACATTTGCACTACAGCATCCCTGCAAAACACCAGATTTTTTTTTTCACAGTGCTTTTGTTTAGTTACTTTTTGACTGAATCCATGTAGGAAAGCGACAGTTGTTAATACATGTCTGTACATACTGTATATAAAATGGGATATACTTTTGTAAATGGAGTTGATTGATGGATTAAAATGTTTTCATTTTCTGCCTAAGTGCGTTTGTCTGTCTTTTCGTGTTCGTGCAGCTGGTGGTATTCATTTACAAGCTTCCAGCCTCTCTTTCATATCGGACAAAGCTGGCACGAGCACTGACAAGAACAGATGATACTGTGTGAGTGAGGCTTTTGTCTTTATTAAAATGTGCCTTTTACATTCACTGCAAGTTTCACAACCCTGCAGTGCTGCCTGTAATTTTTTGATGCCATTTAAATGAGTTCCATCTTGAGAGGCAGCGAGAGGATAGTTCCTCATTTAGAAACTAATTTTGAAACTGTAGGTTTCCGGCGTTTACTGATGTGTGACCTCACCCGTTTGAGTAACTTGGGGAGTCTTACGAGTCTCAATATGCTTCATAATGCATTATTATCGCTAACGGCGTTTATGTTTTGTCTCAGCCTTTTCCTGGTGCACAGAGCCAGTGTTTTACAAAGAGATTTTCGCAAACTCCAAGGGGACATTATTCTACAATTAAATCAGCAACGTTCTGAGGGAGTCGATGGGAAAATGGCCAAGATGTCTAAAACAAGGGAGGTATGTCAATGATTACGCAGGATGGAGTCATCTTGGACATTGTACTACTGAGATTTATGCCATTAGTGAGTATTCAGATAGCGCCGCAATAATAAATTTTATCTTAATGCTTTGTTTTCTCTCAGGACATGAAGCCAAGTGTTTTCCAAAGAGCTCAGAGTTCTCTGAAGATCTCTTCTAGGAGAGTAAAAAGGGAACAGAGCAGCTGCAGACGTGGGTTGGAGCTGAAAACTGAAAATGTGTTCATTAGTTACGGTCTGCTCTGGTAGTGAGACCATAAACAATATATGCTAAGTTAATAAAATTAAAGAATGATGTTTGTTTCCCTCTCTTGCCAGCGCCAACATCATTCCTGCAGTTAAGAGCTAATACTAACAAACAACCAGACAGAAGAGGTAAAACTAAATTCAAATCTTTGGCTTAAGCTTCGCACCGTCTGCCATTATTTTGAGAAAGTGTGTCTTGCCTTTTCCCGAAGGAAATATAACAGTGATCCCCTGGACTGTTTCTGCGCAGCAAGGAAATACAATTTCACAAAGGGAAAACAGGATTGTTGTCCAAGAAGATGGTTATTACTTGGTGTTTGGACAAGTATTGTGTCACTCTAAATCAAGCATAACTAACCTGATATTACATATTATTTGTTCCAACTATTCACCCTAATGTTCTGCTTAATTCACAGGTTTTGTTCGAAAGTCCAAGCGCAGTCATGGGTTATGTCATTCGAAGTTGGAGCTCCACTAAAGCAGGGGAGACATCCAGAGAGCTCTTGCGTTGCCTTCAAGAGATGCCCAATGAAATTCCTGCCAATACGTGCTACACGGCAGGTCAGTGAGACACCGCCGCTGCTGGATTTAGTTGCCTTTGAACAAAACCAGAATGGCTGTTTTCACTCAGCAAGGTTGTGCCCTCATAGCTGCTGTACGGGCATGAGAGTGGTTTCAATCCTGGTACAAATGGGCTTTTACCTGAGCACCTGTATTAGCTCGCTTTTAGCAATGACCTGCAGGCATTTAGAGTACATGAAAGCATAAAACACAAATGATATGATATGAATCATTAAATGAACTACAGTCTAACCCCTAAAGTGAATAACGCATCACATGTTAGACTGTAGTGTTATTATTTAGCCAAAAGTAAACCAAAAGACATACAGTTGTGTGGAAAAAGTGTTTTCCCCCTTCCTGATTTCTTTTTTTTTTTTTGCATGTTTGTCACACTTAAATGTTTTAGATCATCAAAAAAAATCCAAACACACATGGCCCTGTGTGAAAAAGTGATTACCCCCCGTTGAAACATAAATTAACTGTCGTTTATCACATCTTTGGAAAGCTGAGTTCAATTTCTCTAGCCACACCAAGGCCGAATTACTGCCACACTTGTTCTCAATCAAAAAAATCACTTAAATAGGATCTGCCTGACGAATTTAAGTTGACCAAAAGATCCTGAAAAGCTAGACATCATGCTGTGATCCAAAGAAATTCAGGAAAAATGAGAAACAAAGTAACTGTGATCCATCAGTCTGTAAATGGTTACAAAGCCATTTCTAAAGCTTTGGGACTCCAGAGAACCACAGTGAGAGCCGTTATCCACAAATGGTGAAAGCATGGAACAGTGGTGAACCTTCCCAGGAGGGGCCGACAGACCAAAATTACCCCAAGAGCACAGCGACGACTCATCCAAGAGGTCACAAAAGATCGCAGAACAACATCCAAAGAACTGCAGGCCTCACTTGCCTCAATTAATGTCAGTGTTCATGACTCCACCATCAGAAAGAGACTGGGGGGCAAAAATGGCCTGCATGGCACATTCCAAGACCAAAACCACTGCTGAGCAAAAAAACCATGAAGGCTCATCTCAGTTTTGCCAGAAAGCATCTTGATGATCCCCAAGACTTTTGGAAAAATACTCTGTGGACTGACGAGACAAAAGTTGAACTTTTTGGAAGGTGAAGGTCCCATTACATCTGCCGTAAAAGTAACACGGCATTTCAGAAAAGGAACCCCCCCCCCCCACCTTAGAAATAAAAATCTCCATTTAAAAATTGCATTTTGTGTTTACTTGTGTTATCTTTGTCTCGCATGTAAATCTGTTTGTTGATCTGAAGCATTCAAGTGTGACTAGCATGCAAAAAAAGTAAGAAATATGTATTTGTATTTTTTTTAAATGTATTTTTTTACAGTTATTTGGACTGAAGACTCATATTTAGCAGCAATAATAAAACATTTTCCTCATGGTGTTATCAGGTTCTCACATCGTTTTAGAGGATAATTGCTCCACTCTTTTGTACAGTGTGGCCTAAATCTGAGATTAATTTATGCCCAGCTATCGTAAGGTCCCACCAAGTTAATGTCTGGATTTTGACTGGATCATTGATTTTTTTTTCCTTTTATTATCATTCTGCTGGAGATTTGCTGCTGTGATTGGAATCCTTATGTTACTGCATGAGTTCATTTAAGCCAAGGCTTAGTTCTCAAACAGATGGCTCCGCATTTGACTGTATGATAGAGGAGTTCATGGTGGACTCAGTGATTTGCAAAGCTTAGGGTCCAAATCATCACCCCTCTGCTCCTTGAACTTGACAGCTGATATGAGCTCTTTGTGCTGCTATGCTGCGTTTGGCTTCCTCAAAAAGTGGCGCTTTGCATTTCATGGCCAAACATCTTCACAGTGGTCTTAAGTGTCCAAAAGAAATTGTTCCAGGAGTCTTGTGGTTTGTTTAGATGCAACTTTTCAAAGCTTAAGCTTTTCTGCCATACTTTTTTTTCTGAGAGAAGAGGCTTTCTCTTCATAACCGTTCCAAATAAGTTATCATTGTTCAGTTTTTTTCTAATCAAACTTTAAAGGAACTTGAATATTTATCATGCTTACTGCGGCCTGTCGAGTCCGAAATGTAGTTCTTGTTTTTTGTAGTTTAGGGGTTCAAAGAAGGCTTCTTCGAAATACTGAATATTAACATGCTATTCATATTCATGCCAGGATCTGTGGGTATTAGTTCATTTTTTATTTATTTAGGTTTCTCTTTTACTGTGTTTGTTCTGTATTTACTTATACTACCTCATATCACCTGGTTTATTAGTTTATTAGCCTCCTCAGCAAATGCCATTTTGTTGCCAAACCCTTGTCAATCCTGTCTCAGTTTGCCTTCACACTCCCAGCTTTATTTCGATTGTTAGTCTGTTATCCTGCTGGCTGCAGTTCCTTTTGTTTCTTTAATGATACATTAGTTCCTTCATCCCTACTTTGTAGTCATGCATTTGGACCATCCTTGCTCTTTTTGAACCATTGTCAGATACGGGTACCTTTCCCAGGATTACAGTGCATTCGGTAAACAATCAATTAAAATGATGTAAGTGTTTTTTCTCCTCATAAAAATGTCTGTGCAGTTTCAAGATCACATTTGGTTTAATGTTGCAGAAATTGTCTCGTTAACAAATAGAAAATGTCCCATTCCAGAAATATTAGCAACGGGGGGGGGCCGGCCCCCCCCCCCTCGAGGGGGAAAGTCCCGGGAAAAAAAAAAAAAAAAAAAATAACACAGTCCATACAAAAAAACACATGGGAATGATCAACTGCTGAGGTTTCTGTTCATATCTACAGTGTTTTCCCTCTGTAATGTCTTTTTTGATGTTAAACTAATTATTTTTATACATTAAAAGGTTTCATTTTAGGGAGACAGGTCATTTTTAAATAGATTTATATTCAGACACCAATAAACGTGTTACTTGTCGTGAAAAATGTTTGCTGTTTTATTAGTATATTTTCTATTACTGAAAATTTCCCCCATGATATAGGCACAGGTTTTGTTTTTAGAAATGTTTGTATTAGATTTTTTTTAATCCCAAAATATATTGCTGTATTTGACATTTGGATGCCAAATTCGCCAGCTTCTGCCAAACTGAACCACTTATGGCCCTAAAACTGCATAAATACACATCTTAATACCATACATGTCATGTTTAATACACATGGTTTCTGAGATGTTTTGCATCACTTTATGGTGAAAACTTTGATTAAAACCTTGTTGTACACAATGTGATACTTGTCTTCTGCCCCCTGGCGGATACCTTTTGCACTGCAATAAATCTTATACATCACATAGTAATAAACAGTAAATATACTAAAATTTTCTGTCTTTTTTTTTTTCTTTTACATTTGATCAAATGACCAAATAAAGACTTTGGATTTTTTAAAAAATTAACTTTTTTCTCCCCCAATTTTTGCTCTGGGTTAGGCTTTTAAGGGTTAAGAGCCCAGATATTATCTAAATGTTTTTCACACTTACAGTATATATACTTTTCAGTTTTCCATTGTTTCAAGATAAAAAAAAACAAACATTATAATTAGGTATTTTGTTTTTTTACATTGAAACTTTTCAATTATCAGTTTATGTAAAAGGCCAAATCTGACCTTTAAATTGTAACATTTAATGTGTATAGATAGTTAATCCTGACTGTCTTTGTGTAAATTGCTGTAATCCTGACTCTAATATGCAGGATTTCTCCTCTAAACACAGCAAATTTGAAAGGTGAAATTCAACACCATCACACTTGCCCATAGTTTATATGGAAACCAGTAAAAGTGTTGGATTAATACCTTTCAAAATGTTAAAATTACTAACAGTGTCACAGTGTTAATTAACTAACTAACACCAAGATGGAAAATAGTGACACCAAATTTGTGTTGTAAGTTACTTATGTATAACAAGTATAATTTTATTTCTAATACTTTACCAAATTCTAGAGAAAGTAATAACAAGAATAGGAAACTTTTTTGTTTACCCCCTCCCTCAGCCCTGGTTCTCCAGCCCTAGGTCTCTACAGGTTGTGAGCTACAATCATAATCAGTATCCAGTTACAAAACATGCCTTTATAGGGAACCAAGTCTCAAGGATCAGTTACACTATATCCAGATGTTTCAACAACACTCTCCGGTGTTAAATCTTACTACACCCACACAGCCGTAATTGTTCACCACAACCAGGGGCGCCTGCAGAGATATTCTTTAGGGGTGGCCAGAGAAAATAGTAGGGTAGCCAAGGGTTATTAAAGGATAACTTTAGTTAACTTTAGTTTAGTTTTTAGCCTTATTTGTTGGAATTTATACTTTACCTGCATTTACTCACCGATAACATTTTGGTATCACTCTGACTACTTTGGACGATATTTAGATTAGTTACGATTTGCGTATATCCATAATGGATGTGAAGGGGGCAAAATGAATGGGCCTGTATTAGGCATTATCTACAGCAAAACTCCTTCATTTCACCAATACTTTAAGACGAATGAACGAACCAACGAGTACTATTGTCCTGTGAGTTCAGATTTGGCTTGCTATAGTTGCACTACCAACTATTGTTATTCAGTGTGTGTGTGTGACAATTGACTTCACAAAACTTTGCTGTAACGACTTCGCCCACACTAAAACCCATAGCTGAAGACGGCCTCAGTTGTAACGTGAACAAACAAAACTGTGGTAGGCTACTGGTCCAATGAGGGCCGGGCTAATACATGTAGGTGCTAATGTGAAAGGGGCATTAGAAACTGGTTGGGGTGGTTCTGTTGGGTGGTGCCTTCCTAGATGAATTTACATAAGAAAGGCTGAGTTAATTAGGCATATCCCGCGGGGGACTATGCGGCAAAAGGGCAATGGCAAGAAACGGTAGGTCTGGTGTAATATTTTTTATTTATTTTATTTTTATTAGATTATCAATATTTTGGTATCCAATATAAAGAAAGCATTCTGCGCCATGTTAATAGTACATAAATGTTGATATAAATGAAAAAAATATTATTTTTGCTAGGGTGGCCAGTGGGGTGGCCAGCTTTTTGTTCAGGGGGGCCCTGACCACCCCTGGCTACCCCTTGGGGTCGCCAGTGAGCACAACAGAGTTCATTGTGTTTGAATCAACCATAGACCGTTAATAGAGAGGGACGAACCTTCTGCTACGTTACCCGTTGGTTTCTGAAGAGCTAAAAGTGAAGCCAGTTGGGCGTGTCCCATTGTCGCCATTTTGCCGTGTCACGTGTGTCGTCACTCCCGTAAAATACTATAATGGGCAAAGGCAAGGCCGCTCTGAGCCGTGGGCAAATGATTGACAGCTGACGTACTCTGGGCTAAACGCTAACCGTGCTAACTCGAAACTAACAGGAGCTAACGAAGATTAGTCCCCTAAGCTGTGGGGTAAAAGTAAGACACGCTTAGACTTGTTAGCTGCTTGGAATCAACACTGAAACTTTTAACACCAGAAATTTAACACTTTTGAAATTGCTGTGTAAAGATGAATATTTATCCAGGAAAAAAGGTGCAATGGAGACGTTTAGTTGAACTGCTACAGATTAGCTCATGTATTTTCCCTTACAGGCACCGTGCAGTTGCTTCAGGGGGATGAGCTGGAACTTGTGATTCCTTGTCGGCCAGCAGCGCTGATCTCTACGGAGGCAGACTCGACCTTTTTTGGTGTCATCCATCTAAACTGAAACAAGATGGTACCAGGATGATAAACGTCAAGCACATGGTTGCAGGAAATGGAAGCTGACACAGAGCCGTGTGAGAGGATGCTGATAAAGGACTGGCAGCAGCAGGAATCCTGTTCAAACTTCTTATTAATCTGTGAAAAAGACAGAATGAACTTTTTTTTTAATGGTCTGACTGTGTCAAATGTCCTCTTTTTTCCCCCTTTTTTAAAAGTCGCTTTTCACATATTTCAGGTAGTCCTTCAATCCTGCCCCATGCTGTTCCTTTTGTGTGCTGCCAACATCCTTTCATCAGTCTATTTTAGCATCTCCTGCATCTCTTTATACCTCACCAGGGGCTTCCCTCCTGCTCCACCTACACACTGTTTATTTGTTCCTCTTGTCTATTTTAGAATCATTTCCGTTTTCCAAAGGCTATGTCAGGAACAAACAAACATATATATTTATACCACTTTGAACTGGTTTTCCTGGTTGATTTCAGGCTAAACATCTCTGTAAGTACTTACTGCATCATAAACGTAAAGTTATGTGGAAAGTATGCCTCATTACAAATAAATTTGCCTTTTATATTTTTATTTATATCTATTTAACATTTTTTATTTAATTTGCTCAATTTAAAACAGAAATGAAATTATCTTAAGAACTCTTTCTGATCCAAATTAGTCCACATTTCTAAAGCAAACAAGAGTTTTTACATCTGAATAGAGATATCCTCAATAAAGTCTTTATGATCTAAACATAGAATCCATCGTTTCCTATCTGGTTCCCACAGCTGTCCCCCACCCCACCCCCACACATTTTTTTTTTTTAAATGAGTTGCTATAAGAGGTAGTGTGTGTGTGCATGAGTCCTAACAACAGCATCGGTACAGTGTGGCAGCAGCAGCAGAGGGATAATGTTCTCTAATCTCCTACTACTCTGGTCACTCAGCCATGACCTTTATATAACTGAAGGGACATTTTTTGCTCCAAAGGTAAGTTCAGGTTTGCCTGTGCGAATGCAAAACATAGCAGATTATCAAGTTCTTATATTCAGCCAACTTGGTTTTGATATTTTAACGACAGCCAAGTCGTTTTTTTATTATTATTATTCTTTTCTTAATTATGATTAATGTCCTTTCCATTTCAAGCAGCAGTCCTGGAACAACCAGAACCTCTCCTCTGTCCCTGTGGGCTTGGATGTAAGGCTCAGAAGACTTGACCTGTCCAACAACTTCATCCGACAGTTGCACACACTTGCGTTGCCATACTTGGAGCAGCTGGACCTGAGCAACAACCAGCTGGATCTCATCTCTGAGGGGGCTTTTGAAAACCTGGCTCGGCTTGAACATTTGAATTTGTCCAGGAACGGGCTAAACATCAATGCTGGCAATAACAGCAAAGCCCTCCAGTCCCTCGGTAGGCTGAGAAGTTTGGACATATCAAGCAATGGTCTGAGTAATGACGCTGTGGAGCTGTACCTTCGACGCAAGTCTTCTCTTGATCAACTAAAGATGACTGGTAACGCTTTAACCAGACTTTCAAACAGCCTGTTCAGAGAGAATATACGTTTAAGGAGCATTACTATTGACGACAACCTGATATCAGAGATAGCTCCGAGGACGTTTGAACCAATGGACCAATTAGAGATGCTTAACTTGGCAAAAAATAATCTTGCACATATTTGTGACTTTAAACTGTATCAAGTTAAATATCTAAATCTCAGCAGGAATTCGGTGGAGTTTTTTGTTACACTTCAGAATGACCACCCGTACAGTCTTGAAATTCTTGATCTGAGCTACAACAAACTTCTTTACTTTCCAATTGTTCCAAAACTGAATCATCTGAGGTATCTTTATTTACAGAATAATATGCTTGGTGCCTTAAGTTCGGAGGCTGCGATGGTATCAGAGGCAAACTCTCTTTATAATGAGATTGTAAGAGAGGAAGTGGCTATGAAAAATAACCTACATGCCATCTGGAGGCAAATGCCACTGTCTTACATTGACCTGAGCTTTAACCACTTCACATCTTTTCCTCTTGAGACTTTGAGCCTCCTTTCATCATTAGAAACCCTGAATTTCAGCTACAACTGTCTGCAAAGCATCGATTGGAATGTAAGAAATTACAGTGATTCAGGGCTCATTCGTCAGCTTGTTTTTCACTCCTTAAAGCACCTTAACCTGCAAAGTAATGCTCTTGTATACATTTCCCCATTCTTTTTCAAAGCGCTCACACAAATCGAAACTTTAAACCTGCAAGACAATTTGATGCAGCCTTGTGCTCCTGCTGGCAATTTCAGCAGCTCCTTCTCAACGCAACGAATTAATCTCAGCACATCCTGCGCTGCATTTGGGCAGCTGAGGACTCTCAAACACCTCAATCTCAGAGAAAATAACATAATGGTACTACAGCCAAACACATTTCAGAGAACTGCTTTGGTTTCCCTTAACCTTGCAAAAAATCCACGCATGGAAATGCATGATGGGGCGCTAGATGGTGTGCAAGCAACTCTTCAGTCCCTGATTCTCAGTGAGATAAACATGAGCAGCTCCCATCTGTCTTTACCCTGCATGCCGGCATTAACACAACTGAATATATCAAACAACCGCCTTGACAAGATGCCCAACAGTTTAGACTGCTCTCCTTTGAAAGAAATTGACATAAGAAATAATTCTTTCATGACTTTAGACCATTCTTTGATTCACGCTTTATCCAAAAACCTCACTGTGATGTTTATTAGCGGGAATAAGTTCAACTGTTGCGCCAGTGGATGGCTGAAAGCCTTAAATGAGATGAAGATTACACTTCCTGACATCAGCAGAACCGAGTGCTTCACGCGTGTTCAAAACTTGGTAATGACAGAATATCTAAGAAGTCCTTTATCGTATTGTTTGCCTCGTAATGAGGCACAGGAAGTCAATTTCGGACAAATGATTGTGATTGTTGTATTTCTAGTTGTGTTATTAACAGTGCTCATCATATTCAGCAGAAAACTGTGCTGCACACAAAAATCTTCTATGGTCTAATATCTGAAACACGCAAGAACACAGATACAGTGAGTAAAGTATTCAGGCTCAGTGAGAAACAGGATTTTTGGTTCCTGAAGTAAACTCCAGGGAGTTTCACTTTGAATGACCCTTTTTTTGTTTTTAAAAGATATGTGGCTTCATGGCTTCAAAAAGCAATTTCCAATTTATTTAAACGGAGTCAAGACTTCATGAGCAATTTGACTCATAATTCGGCTTTCACTCTGCTCGAGCTTTCTTTAATGACTCCACCACACATCTGTTAGAGGTGCCTCAGTTTGCGTGACCTCCACAGTTTAAGTGTTATGATTGAAATTGGCATTATTGACTCCCAAGCCACTTGGTTTTTGTGAGCGCCAAATCAATGGTCAGATGGAGAACCCCTGCCTGTCATCCTTTGTGAAATGTTTGTTTGCAGCTAAACATTTAAGCTTGGTTTAGATTCTTACGATGCCTGCAAAGCCTTACACAACATGCCCAGAATCAGATTTGCTTAAACAATCCATTATGATGCCAACAGAAAAAGCCTTGCAGGAGTTTCTATATAAACTCATTTCTTTTCTATCTCTCTGAATAGAAATAGCTTGTGAATTTGAGTTTTTGTAATATACACGAAGTGTTGTCTCACCAGTCATGTTGTATGTAATAAATTTGCTGTACTTTACCAGAATATGTTGGCAGCTTTTTGTTTTTAGATGAGTGGCCTGACTTCCACTGAGCCATAAAACACACGTGGAGAGGTTGTTATCATTCATCAAGACTAAGCTGTCACAACATAAATCTGACTGAATTTAGATCCATTATGAAAATAAAACCTTGATTTATAGCACAGCGCCATTACGATCAAGTTAGACTAGCAACACATAAATAATTTTCTCATTTATTCCAAACTTATTATGCACAGGATGTGAAGTGAAGCATGTTCAAGTGTAAAAAAAAAAAAAAAAAAAAAAACAACTTCTGAAATAAAAGATATCAGAGCTAAAGAGACACAGCTGCTGCAAGACATCCGGTTAAGCAATCATTTAACTGTCCTCTTACTGATACATCCTCTTTTTTTTTTTCAATTCTTTTGCCCATTTCAGCTTTGTCCACTGAGAGCCGGACCCATGGAACCAGAGTACTTATCACTCCTGCTCTTGAGCAATATAACAGTAGGAAATGTCTTTGTTGCCCCACCCCACAAGTTTTGGGTACTGGATCAAGTAGCAGCTTGACAAGTTCAAGCAAAGAGCACTCAAAGAATAGAGCACTGTGTGGATGTTAGGTGTGAAACCAGAGGAATGCAAGTGGCAAATTATATTCATTCTTCAACGTGATGCTTAACAGTAGTTGGCATTTAGACAATAGCAGCACAGCAACACTTGTATCACCATTACCATCATTTTAAATTGAATTAACGATAGATTCTTGTACTGACAAGGCAGTTTAATAGCAACATTATCATTCTCACACCACAGTGAAGCTGTGTAATGTGTGAAAACATATGTATACAAAGAGAATGGCTCATATTTGATAAGCTAGTGTCTTTGGGTGAGCATATAACTGTGGCCCAGGTCCACATGGATCTGTGTCACCCATCCACTTTATCCTGAGAGTCACAGGTGGCCTGAGCCTTTTTCCAGTAAACATTTGTTTTTTAGCTTTTTTAAAATAATTTTATTCAATTCTATAAAGGCATTAAAACATAGGCCTGCACAATGAACTCAATACAACATGAATAAAAGGTGCACAGAGAAGAGCAATCTCATATATGTCCCCTTCAACATTAGCATCATTTAGTTTCTTGGGTTTTATACAGTATTTACAATTGCCATCAAATTTATTCCAGATAATTACACATTGTTTATGTCCTATTTTTTGCTATTATTTACATAAATTTACAGCATGAACAAATCCTTCATATTTTTCAAGATCGTTCACATTCATTGAAAACGTCCCATTTTCATACTTCTTTAATATTGTTTTTTATGTGTCGATGGATCTGATTTTTCTTGATTCCTTCAAGTGTGTTCTGTCCTTTCACTGTTACAGTTCGTTCCAGAGCTTTGGTTCTAAACTTGGTTTTTAAAAAGTCTGTTCCTTTCTAACTGTAGTGACTTTCTTGCTTTTCATAACTTTCTTGGAGGTTTACTGGCAATTTTTGGCTTTACATGAGATTAAACAGCCTGGTTCACCAGTTAAATTCATGAAGTTGTTTACAATACTTTTACTAGGCCTACAGTATATAAAAAAATATCACTTGGTTTACTGCTGTAAAAAATGTGGCAGCAGAAAATGTTACAAAATGTTGGAATGAAGAAATGGAAAAGAGTCCACAATCAAGCTCCTTTTACATTTCATATTCGCTGGCGTACAAAGGTAGAGAGCAGGTTCTGGATCTGCAGAAGCGATGAGTCCATGATGAGTCTACACCAATCCAAGCTCTGAGTGGCACCAACCATCTGCAGCATTACTGAGGCTTATGGGGTTCTTAAAGGAAAATATAGTGTCCAACAAACTGAAAATAAGCATTTACCATTTATTAATGAGTGTCTGTCAGCATGCTTCCTAACATGGAAACTTCAGACAACTTCTAGTCCATGGAAGAATTTTATGACATCAGTCTGAAAATGTACCCGTGTTAAAACTTTAAATAGTTACAAAAAATGGGGGGGTTAGACGAGCAAAAGGTTCGGGGGGGGGGTAATCGCGTTTTGTCGCCCCCCCCACCTGACATGTTGAACTGTTCCCGTTTCTCATCTAGATAAAAATCAATACAATTTTAGTTTGTGTATCTAGATCCACTCAAAAAAGTGTGCTTTAAATTATATACAATTAATCCAGCAGTTCATATTTGCAATTTTGCCTCTTTCTCTCACATTTTACAAGTTACTCTAAAGTTACATACGACGGTTGTATCATGTGACCTTGGGCGGGGTTGTGACCTTGCTAACTTCCTCGTGTCTCTATTCAAAATGGCCTCCATCTTGCACATTTTATGAAAAAAGAAAGCTTAGTTTGATCAATCTGTTCACAAAGATTGTTAAATAGCTGGGCGAGGTGATATGTGTTAAAGAAAGACCATTACACCTTAAATGTAAAGGAGTTTTTTTCTGGTCCAAGTTTCTGCCCAAAGAAAAGTAAACCAGAAAGATGAAAAACTACCAGGGCTGGCATGGTTACATTAGCAAGGAACGTGTTTTCAACGTGACGGGAGTGAGTCGTCATCTACCGACATAAGTAATTGTTAAATATAAACCGGGTACCGGCCATATTCCTCTGGAAGGTTTAAGAAGAAAACAATTAAAAGAAGAAACAAGCAATGTAAAGAAGAAGGGGTAAAGAACTGCTTCAGAGTGGTAACATTCCAGAAAAGCAAAGATATTATAAAGTCACGTTGGTAGAAATGCTAACTGGCTAGCTAGATAGCTAATCTGAAGCAGCAGACACACGCAAAGGAAAGAGACGCGAGGCCGGCCGGGCTGCAGACAGCAACACATCATGACTCCTGCACAGACCTCCGCTGTCCACCAGCTGCAACCCTCCAGCATCACCCAGAAAGTGCAGTTAATTTACAAACTGTTTCTCCTGGAAAGTGCCCGAAACACACTTGAGCAAGACCTTCGCAACTTCACTAACCAGGTAATGTTAGCATCGACTTTTCTTTTCACCGCAGGCAAACATTAAGTAAGCTAAGCGATCCTTATACGCGGGCTTGGCACACATGGTTTATCGTGCAATAATTTGCATTCCGAAACAGACCAGTCGTCATATTAACTGTCTGCTAAGAGATGATTATGAAGAAATAATGTTAACTTTAAAATTGCTTTACTTCAAATTGTTGCTATAAATGCCACCAGGTCATATTTCTTATGTCATGAATTTCTTTGAAGCCAGATCAAAATAAATATTCGTTATTAACACTAACGTTTGTGAAAATCGCTTTATATACTTGATTATTTAATTACGGAAACGCTATTTACAGCATTTTAAAATCAATTAAGATATTTTTTTCTTTATGTTTCCACCTGATCTGTAACTTCTTCTGCAACTCAGTTCAGAAATAAACACGTGTTGGGGGTCGAGAGATAGAATTTTGGGTTGGGGGGGGGGGGGGGATTTAAGCTGGGTTCCTTAATCCGGTCCTATGAGGGCTGCAATCCTGCAGATTTTCTGTGTTGCTGCTCAAACACAACTGACTCAAATTAAATGGAATCCAACAGCCCATGATGTTCAGGACAATGACTCGATAATTTGAGCCAGGTGTGTTTGAGCAGGGATATATTGAAAATCTGCAGGATTGCAGCCCTCATATGACTGGATTGTAGGGAGGGAAAGACGTCCATCAAAAAATGTAGAAAATTTGAGGCAACAGTGACTCTTTTTTTTAACAACTAGCTCAATGTTTCCCTGCTGCAATATACCTGAGTTATATTAATGGCTTTGCTGTACACTTGTGCAGGACTTGTCAAAGATCTGTTTAATTTGAATCAGGTGTGTTCCAGCAGGAAACCTCTAATACCTGCAGGATAGTGAGCCTTGAGGACCAGGGTTGGGGATCACATTATAACACTGTTTCTCAATTCTGGTCCCCCAGGACCCACTGTCCTGCATGTCTTGAAGGTAACCCTACTTTCACACACCTGAATCAAACAAATGGCAATTTAACTGGCTTGCAAAGAACATGTGGAAGTTAATTATTTTGAATCAAGTGTGTTGGAGTAGAAAGGAACACATCGAAACTTGCCGGGACACAAGTCCTGAGGACCGGCATTAAAAAACACTAGAGTAAAAGATGAGAGGAAAACTGATCAGGGAAGCTGCCAATAGGCAAGGAAAGCGTATTTGTACAGCAAGACAAGAGAAAGTGCTTTAGGGCCAGAATCTAGGGTTGTCACGATACCGAAATTTCATTCTCAATACCGATACTAAAGATGGTGGTCAATACTAGGGCTGGACAATTAATCGAGTCATGGAAACATTGTTATTGAAGAAAAACGATTAATCCTGAAGTGAACAGACTAGTGGAGTTACAGGAAGCAAACTGCAGGGAGTAAAGAACAGGAATGCATGTATACTGGGTATTCATTTCTATTGCCATTATTATTTTAATATTCTTATTTTACTCGTTTCTAATTTATTTCTGGTGTGTTTTTTTTTTTTTAAGTTATATTTGAGGTTGAATTTGGTGGTTCAATAAACACTTAAAAAAAATCACTGAATAATCGTTTATATTAATCGTGATTTCAATATCAGTCAAACTAATCGTGATTATTATTTTTTCCATAACCGTCCAGCCCTAGTCGATACTCGATACTGAAGGGGAACCCCCTCTCTGTGATTCAGAAGAGAATAATTAAAAACTTCAACCACCAGTTAGTGTACTTATTTACGTGTCTTTTTCTTCAAAATACTTGAGACCAAATCAAGTAAACAATAGAACAAACAAACTGGGGTGAAGCTGCGTGAGATGCTGCTGCGCAAGCACAAAGCTTGCGCTTCTGCGTGGGGGCGGGGTCAGCGGTAGCAGCCGTGGCTCGTTGAGAAAAATAAACTGTGCGTTTTCATGTCAGTCTGCACGAATCTCCAGTAACTGTGCGTTCAGACCAAGAGCGACTAAAGCTGTAAAATAGCTTTTGTCGCTCATAAAAATAGCTGCTACAAAAAATCTGTTCGCTTTTGTCGCTCAAGTCGCTTATGACATCACGTTCAATTTTGCATATCCTTTTAAAAAGACCGTATGCTTTTTACCATTAGCAGAGCTTTTGCAGTGATGCTTTCCGTGATTGCTGCCTTGTGCTTTGACAAGTTTTAGCCTGCGATTAACCAGAAATCCCTCTCCTACTGAAAAACAACGGTCTGGACATAACTGATTAAATTACACCCCAAAACAAAATAATGTTGTAGCTTAGTTAAGTCCATCATCACTGATCTGCATCTGCAGATCTTCACTCATTCATCTCTCATTCTCAAACTAAACGTCAAGACGAGGGACAAAAGGGAAATACGTATTTTTTTTATCCCTGTCCATTATTATTATAACATGGTACTTTCGATAATAAATGATATCGTCCCATTCTCGCAGCATGCTAGCCGCTCGATTAGCAGGCAAGTTTCGCGCCTATTTTAAAAATGATTTTATCAACTTACCGGACAAACCAACGGCACGTGATACCTCTTCCCAGGACAGAGCCTTCTTTTGGAGATCCCGAAAGGTTTAAAGTGTCAGGTCATACAATACTGGGGGGTCAGCGACGGCAGTTATCAGCGTTTCTGCTGTCATTTTGACTCGGAACCAAAATACGGCTCAAGAGTTCAGAGTTCGTTTCCGGGGGACTCCTGGAAGTGAACAATGTCTACATTCTGATTGGTTGTCAGGGTTTTACAGCCGAAACGTGTCATAGCCAATTTGCATAAAGTTAAACTATTTTTAACTTTGTTTAGTCGCTCTAATCGCTCAACTTTTTGTAGCTCGTCGCTTCTGTCGCTTTATTCGCTCTTGTCGCTCCTGTCCATTGAAAGTGAATGACTTCCGGCGATTTTACAGCTTTAGTCGCTCTTGGTCTGAACGCACAGTAACACTGGATTTATCGCTAGTCGCTTGTTGAAACAAAAAAGTAAACAGAGGTCTTAAGTTGCTAAGTTAGCCACACTGTAAATAATGGGTCCTCCAGGGAGATGCTGTAGGGGAGGGGCTGCCCGCAGAAGTGCCTATTTAAAAGGGCAGAGGCAGCTGATGCATTCGGAGACTCAGCAGACGCCAAAGTGGCATGCAAACCTTAAATATCGATACCCGAGCTCATTAATATCTAACTAGATACTCATTTTTAGAATCTTATTTTTTTTTTTTTTTTGACAACACTACCGCAATCAATTAGGGTCTATCAATATTTTCATTTTTTAGTTAAAAAGTCTATTTTGGTTTTCAATTAACAGTCTACGACATCTTCCAGTACTTTTAACTTTTAAAATCTTTTAGGCCAAACTCTTCATTAAAAGGCATTAATATCTGACAGCAAACCAGGCTGGATCAGCCAGTAGCAGCTTTACACGCTGAATTTTCAGTCTGGCTCATGGAGTGGAGGTGTACATCTCTTAATCTGCCGCTGTGTGAGGACCACCCTCTGTGCTTTTGAAGGAAGGAGGAACCTGAGGCTGCACCCACTGCAGAATAAGAGCAAAAGCCTGTTACACATTCTGTTACATACAGCCTGTTACATATTGTTGTTATTGTTGTTCTCGAGGCCACAAGAATAAGAAAAATGGTTGTTTTGGTCTGGTCAGTACATAGGTTGCTCCACGAAAACCCTCATCTGCGACAAGTTGTGGATTTTATTTTAAACCACAAACTTTGTTTGCTAGGCGGGGTTGTGCACACCGTGATGTCCGTGTATTTGAATGCCACGTGTGTTGTATACACTTCTTACTGTCTCACCACTCCAGTCAGCTGCTAATTAAAACTGTCTGTTCAGCCTCGTATCTGCGGAAATGTGGAAGTCAAACCTTTCCCCACTGGGTATAATTTGAGCAATAAAACATCTAAAAAGGAGAAATGGTTGCCATTTTGTTGTATGATCTAATGCTGCTTCCGTACAACATAAAAACATGCACAGCGCCCCCACAGGTCAGGAGAGGAATCGATTCAGAGGAATTTTTGAGTCAATATTTAATTGGGCGAGGGAATATTGCAGTGCTTCAATTTAATTTATATTTTTACCCCTACTCATACCACAGTTAAAGAACTATGACCACAACAGATAGTAATGTTTGTTCATTTTGTTTGTTTGTTTTTTCATCCTAGTTGTGTGAGTTATATGTCTCAATGAAGGTGGGGAATGTTTTGAAATGACTTGTTTCATTTCTTGATCATAGAACTAGCATTTTAGCAGGGGCGTGAACACTTTATATCCACTGTAGCCAAATTCACTGCACAGATTTTGTCTTCTGACTGGTTGACTGGTGATTTTATTTGGTGTTGCTGCAATAAATAAGGATTTTATTACCATTGCAACAATCTAAAAATGCATCATACAAATGTCAGTCATGTAGTCTTAGTGGGATGCTTTTTGTCACAATCTTTGATGTGTTAAACCATCTGACATTAGAAATAAATGATGTAAATGATCGCAGCTTAATGGGGAATCTAGCTGTATAATCGTGCACTTGCACTTTACTGCTTTTTAAAAAAGATGCAAAAAAAATATGGAACTTTTGGAGCTTATGCAACATGTAAGAGTCCATGTGTAGTGAAGCATAAACAGTGATTTGACTACCAACTGCATTATGTAGGTGTGTTCGTACAATTTTGGCTAACCAAATGCAATGATTTGTTTTCTTATACAGACTTGCAGTATCTCGAAGCAGTCAGAGAGGTCTCAGTTTGAAAAACAAAAGACTTGTGTGATTTAGATTTCAGACTGAGCTCACGAGTTCTACTTTTTACTGATATTTATAAAAGAAATAAATCATTCCACTTAAGCTGTTTTCTACTTGTCTTCCAGGCCTACAAAGAAGTCCATGGCGTCTTAAATTCATCTCTTCCTGCCAGCATATTTAGTAATCTTGCAAAGGCTCTAGATGTGAAGCATCAACAAATTTTGAAGCTTTCAGATTCATTGAAGGACATCACTGTTGGTAAGTCACAACTGAATGATGTTGTTTTAGTTGCTACCAGACCAGACAAATTACTGACCAATCAGAAGCTGATCAGGGCTTGGAAAACATTTGGTTTAGAGATCCAGCTGCAGTCTAGCCTAGACTTATGCCAGACTGTGCATATTATAGAGAATATGCTGCTTATTATGGGGTTTTGTCCACCATGTGGGGGAGTACAGTTATTTTTACATCTATGCTTAAGGGTTTTCACTAGTGGGCTTTGTTAAAACATGCAGGAGGGAAATGTCCTTACCACAATAAGCTCCGGTGAGAAGTTGAGTTATTATGATGCAAAAATAGTACAAGTTAACAACTTGGATCCGAGATCCATTATCACCCATTTCAATCTCAGGCATTAGTACTTGCCTTGTATTTGGTCTAAGTTTGTACACCTATAAAAAATTTGAAAGCTACGAATCATGGAAATATTTACAATTATTTGAAAAACTGATGGAAGCAAGACCTGCGAGTCAACAAACCAGTAGGCTGCAACTATACCATCACAACAAAGGCAAAAGTTATGAATGATTCTGGGTTGTTTTTGTGTGTGTGTGTTTTGGTTTTTTTTCCTGCAGAAGTTATAAGCAGGTAAAAATTTTAGGGAAAATGTGATCAAGACATGTGGTTATAATTGTTATCCACACTCTTGATGCCTCTCGTATTATAATTGTTATACATACTTTTCTCCTCTTTATCTACGTCTCTGTGACAATGAACCTCCTTTGAAGCTGAGAGTCGTGCTGTCATCAGATTGACATGTTGAGTGTACATGCATAGCTGGCCCGTTCAAAGCTGAGGCAGCAGTATGCTTACTCAGCACACTTAGCATTTTTTTTTTCATTTTTTGACACCTGAATTTGCTGAGAATGTATCAGTTCTACAGCAATAGATGTCGTCAAGGGTGACCCATTTTTCTTTGTTCCTTTTAATGGTTCATTTACTGAGCAGTTAATGCACTTTTATGTAAATATTTTTTTTTAGGAATTGATTCAATGGTACCTAGTCCCAAACTTCCAGTCTTTAACATTATTGCACTTTTCTTGATTTTCATCTATTTTGGTACTTAAAGTTTTCAGATATACCGTATTTTCCGGACTATAAGTCACTTTTTTTCATAGTGTGGCTACTTGTGCGGCTTATAGTCCAGTGCGACTTGTATATCAAAATATATATAATTTAACATAATTCTAAGTGTTAATTTATAGTACTCACTGACATGAGCCAAGAAGTAAACATTATCATCTAATGTCACATGATTGCACTCTAGGCTTCTGACAACAATATTCTGCTCCAAGGGTAAAGATCCCAAAACAGCCTTATCTCAGTGAAGGGAGTTCATTTTGAACATATGGCTGTACTGCCTGGAACAAATCCTCAAAAACCATGATTATCCTTCCTAATTATGACTTTTATGATCATTCACAGACATTAACTTTGGAATTGGAGTGATTGGGAAGTTTTGGCAGTAACAAAAAGGAAATGAAAAATCTGAAAATCGCCCTACTTTGCTGTTATATACAGCAAATAACCTCGACTTATGATCCAGTGCCACTTCTACATGTTTTTTTTTTTCCTTTTCATGTCGCGTTTTTTGAGTGGTGCGACTTGTACTCCGGAGCAACTTATAGTCCAGTAAATACGGCAGGGCTGTACGGTTGGCTTTTTCACTAGGAGCACTAGTGCTCCCAAATGAAAAAATTTAGGAGCACAGGAATTTTTCTTAAATAGCACATTTAAATAGTAATAATAAGAATTAACATTAGCCCAGGCAATAGGCCCAATAATGCATTACACCGAAAAACAAACAGTTTTAAATACAGAGAACTTCCTGGTGCTACAGTTTTTTTGTTGTCCAGTTGCCTGCCACACTTGGCTGTCCATCCAGCGGTCCACAGCAGGACTTGGTCTGGGTCAGCTGGGCTTTGGTATGGATGTTGATTTTACATTATGCATTGTTGGTAAAAAGGGCACCAAACCGGTGTTACAGCAAAACCTGTGACCCATTAAAATCTGTGACTGTAGGGGGCGATAACACCTGTTCCCTGATTATTTTTCTGCACATACTTAACTGTCAGCAGCAGTTAATTTCTTTATTTAAATAGCTATATGGCGAGAATTTGCCATGTTGTGAACAGCCATAACTGTTCTCATGACTGCAAAGGTTCTCATAAAAACCCAGGGACTAATGATTGGTTTACTACATGGAAGAAAAGCTGCACTAGCCATGCTAACGATGTAAAAGCAACGTCTAATGGTTTAGATTGCAGCTGTAACCAAACATCACCTTCAATCAAAAAATCTCCTAGATATATTATTATTATTAATAATATAATAATAATAATAATAAGTCTGTACTGCCTGTTCTGTGGGACAAATCCTCATAAAACATAATTATCCTTCTTAGTTATGATTTTTATGATCATTTACAAGCATTAACTTTGGAATTGGAATAATTCGGCAACCTTTAGTAGTAACAAGTAAGATATGAAAAATAAAAAAATCACTATTTTAAATAAATAAATACGACTTATCGTCCGATGTTACTTATATGTTTTTTTCTTGTTCACGATGCATTTTTTGACTGATGCGACGTAAACTCAGGAGCGACTTGTTGTCTGGAAAATACAGTACTTTCCCAACATGGTGGATCAGTTTAGCCCGCTGGTGACTGATGTGCAGATTCTCTACAGAGCAGAGATCTGACGAGTAGCTTGTATACATTTGCTGTGGCACATCAGTTTTGTAGGATGCAGGATGGCGGGAAAGTTTAAGCCTGGACAAGTCATCCTAATTGCTAAAGAACTTGACAATAAACAGTGGTGCAGCGTTTTTCTCGTTTAAAGCTTTGGTGAGATGCAGAGGTGCAAATTTGTACTGGTTTTCTCTTTGTGGCCTCTTGCAGATCTTGAAAATGTATTTAGAGGAACACTTAATATTCAACATAAATGAAGTATTCTCTTTTCTCCTCTCTGGTTTCTACAGAACCCCAAGTTGGTGCACAGTCTGCTGTCAATAATGGAGTGAGAACAAATGTCCTTAAGCCACTAGGAGTCAAAGGGATCATGATGACGGATGTCCTTAAGTTTGGCCCCATGTTGCAGAATTCCCTAATGGCAAGCTCCATAGCGAGAGCAGTCCAGGTTGTTGGAGCAGCCTTGTCCCATCAGCAGCCCAAACTATTCCTCAAGCCCCAGCCCTCCGTGGTGCAGCAGGATGATATGTCAGACAGCATCTCACCCAACTTAAGCTGCACCACTCTGATTACTAGCACCCCTTGTCATTTAAATGTAGAGCACAGTGTTTTTGAGGAAAAAAGCCAACCAAGCGGTGTTTGTGTTCCACCTGCCCCTTCTCAGAGTCACAAGATCAATGACCAGAAATCACAAATACTCCTCCCGCCTTTACAAGCCATTTTCCCAGTGATCAGTAATGCTAAGCCGCTAATATGGGAATGTGATAGCGACAACCAGGTGCAACACCAAAAACAAACATCCTCCCAGCTGCTGCACTTCCTCAGAGCAAAAGCTACAAACAAAGGTGCACTGGAGGTCACACTTTTGGAGTGGACAAAAAGCATTTACAAAGCAAATGTTTCGGCTTCACCTCAGCAAATGTCACCCACCGTTAAAATGCAAAGCTACCAAATCAGACATGTGGTGACAAATGATCTGATAGACCCGCTGGCTCCAAAAACGTTGCACACAAACATGAAAAACCAAGTTCCCGTCTTCAGAGTGAAAAGAGTGGAGTCAAACGGCTCTTTGATCTACAGTTGTGTGATCGCGTCAGAAACTGAATTGTGGGATATTGGAGACATCTTCACAGGGGTGTTGCAGGAAGACGAACCGCTGGAAGCTGAAGACAGCAGAAGCAAACCCGCTCACGTGGAGGACTCCAGTATAAACATGGATCACAAAACCCAGATGCAGCACTTCACAGAATGTGAACCAGTGACCATCTCTGATTCAAAAAACTAACACCAGACAGTGTAAACATCCCCGAGTTCCAGTTCCAGAGGTTTGAAGAGATTGAAATAGTGGTGTCTCACATCGTCAGCCCAGGCAACTTCTACATTCAGCATGCTGACTCCGTTGAGAAGCTGCAGGGGTTTGAGACGCAGTAAGTCCTTCTGCATGAGTCCAGTCTTCCACTTTTCAATGTTCATTGTCTTTCCTGCTTTTTATTGCGCTTGTTTTTTCTGTCCTGATTTTTATTCTTCCTCATTCCTTTTTTGTCTCATTTGCAGCAGCTGCAAAGCCAGTTGTTCATATGCAGAGCAGAACTGTATCCCAGACATTGGAACCCAAGTCATGGGTTGGTTCCCTCAGAGAGATCAGTGGTGCAGGGCTCAGGTGACGAGAATATGTGGAGTAAGCAGAGGTGGGTTTAGTGTAGTGTAGAGTGATTTTGCAGAGGCATGCCTCTAGATGGTAGCAGTGTCACTTTGCCTGACTGTGGCCACTTGGGAATAGCAGACTTACTTATTTTGTCTTTTTGGATGCAAGATAACAACGCTGGGAGGGAGGCATCCATCAAGGTGGAGGTTAAAAGGCTGGATTACGGTGACACCGCCTGCCTGTCACTATGTAAAATAAAGAAACTCCTTCCAGAAATGGCCGATCTGCCACTTCAGGCTTTACAGGTTTCCCTGGCAAATGTGAGTTATTTGCTGCTATAACCTTGATGATGATGTTTGGCTTCAGACTTCCACTAGTAGATCACTTTCTTACTAGTAGATCAGTATCTCTGAAACTTTCTGTGATCTGCATCCACCATTTGCATACATGGAAATGGTTAATAATCGGTGCTGTTAATGTAGACTTGATTATTTACATTTGCCCACTTGATTAGTCACAGCTTTATCTTATACACTGATGGAAATTCATTATCGCAGTTCATGGTATTTTGTCTGTTTCCTTCCCCCCAGGTGACGCCTATCAATGGGAGAGATTGGTCTGAGCAGGCAGTCGGTTGGTTCAAAGCAATGGTGCACAACAGGACGCTCTATGCAAGACTTTACCCACAGGGTCCCACACTTTCAGTCGAACTGTTCCTGGAAAAGGGAAAACTGGGAGCTATGAGGTACATAAATGTGTCTTCATAAATATAAAAAAATGATAGTTGAGAAGTTATATGCAGTCACATAATAATGTCTTTTAAATGTTTTATCTTTGTAGTATAAAAGTTGTTTTGTTAAGCAATGAAGTACCCCATTGACTGCACATGCTTAAGTGGATCATGCAATGAGAGCCCAATAAGGACCAGATACTAGCTCTATCCTCTTTTCAGGAGGGGTGCATCACTGTCTTTGAGACTGGCTCAAAATGGACACGCCAAACATAACAAACTGAAGAATGCTGGTCTCATGAAAAAAAGTAAGTAGTTACTTTTTTTAATGTATTCTCTGAGTCATGAATTTACTTAATCCCTATGCAGAAAATTTTGGCGTTTTCCAAAAAGCAACAAAACCTTTAAATGTCATTTGTCATTGTTTGAAACTATTTAACAAATGACGGCACAAAACATACAATTCAGAGTTTGTCATTTAACCAATCAAATTATTGAAAAAACAAAAAAGAGATGCCAGTAGAACACTTGAATAAAGATGGGAGATAGATAGATAGATAAGATAGAAATTGAATTGTGGTTCAAAAGAAATCTTTAAAAAAAACTAAAAAAATAAAACAAACAAGCATGGTGGGGCTCCAAAGCTAAAATTTTGTTGAGCAACACTTTGGGGTAATCACTGTGGTAATTTCAATAGGACTATTTGATAAAGGAAAAAATCATTATCATGATTATTTTGGTCAAAATTGAAATTTTTTGGTTGTAGGGGTTTTGGTTGTAGGGGGGCCGCATGGAAGGGAATGTAATGCGTATGTGCGACTCCCTTGGAAGTTGTGTTTAGAAAAATGACAAATCGTTTCAACCCGATTGAGTTTGGAGATCGATTGACATGAAAATTGAAATCACGATCAAATTTTGATTATTGCACAGCCCTAATTTTCAAGTATTTTCTTTAATGTTCAAAAAGACTTCTACACCTGTTGACAGCTATTTTGGTCCACTGTTACTGGGAGTGGTGCTCTAATGAGACAGTTTTTTAAAAAAAATTATTATTATTATTTTTAACCAAAATTCAAAAGCAGTATTTTTTCAAAAAATTATAATTTTGTAAATTTTTACTTATCATTTTCTTTAGTTTCTTGTTATTTAAATTACTGTTGTGAATTTAGCCTTTCCTTTAATTGGAGGGTATGATTAATTTTGAGGACGACTGTACTATGTACAAGGCATGTTGAGAGCAGCAGCAATTTCAGAAAAAATAAAAGTTTGTAGCATAAGAAAGAATAAACGGCATTTCAGAAAATCCTGCAATAAACAGATTACTAACAGGTGAGGGTGTCAGAATTGGGTATAAAAGGAACATTTGAAGATTATTAATAACAGTTTGTGTTGTGTCTCACCACACTGTCCTAAAACTCTGCCAGTTAAGTCAAAAACAAGCATGCAAGTAAATAAATGGTAATGGCAGTTACTTTTTGCCAGATTGCAAAGATCTTGGTTCTTTGAACATCTGTGATGTTATGAAAAAGGTTCTTTGTGCTGAAAATCAAAGATCCACGGACCACTGTTGGTTGGGGACGTGTTTGACCTTCAAGCCACTCATGCAGCACGGCATAAAAAAATCACACCACCATGATTAGAAAATAACCACACAGGCTCGGACAGGAGGGCCGTAGAATAGTACTGTCACTCAACACAGTTCACTACGGCATCCAGAAATGTAACCTGAAACTGAATTGCACGAGGAGGAAACTGTAAATCAACTCGGTCCAGAAATGCTGCTGAGTTGTCAGATACAGAAAGAAGGTGGACAGGTGTTGCGTGATTGGATGAGTCCAGGTTTAATCTTGCTGAAAGATGTAACAAAAGATCAGTGCAACCAGCTGAGCTGAAGGGAAAAAAAAAAAAGATGCAAAGGTCAGGATCTGATGTTATTAGTGTGCATGAGTCACGATCAGCTTCAAATGTGTGCAGGGACATTGATGCAGAGACGTATTCAAATTTTGGACAAGTGCTACCATAAAGGCAGCATCTATTCTGGGAGTCTGCATTAATGACTTAATCTGCTCTACGTGCACCAGCATAGATTCATAAACAGCATGTGTTTGACTATTTGTCTGTTTTTGAAAATGCATGGTGCATCATAAAGCAGGGATCCAGAAGGCAATGACCCCAGACTGTGAAATCATGTAATCAACAAGAATGGCAACCGTTACTGCAACATTTACTGTTGTTGTTGAGTGCGTTTCTGGCATCAAATTAAGAGATTTAACTATTTTTTGGTTAAATAGATTTGGACAGTTAAGCTGAAAATCATTTCCTTTGTAAATGTTTATTTAAAGGTTCAAACAAATGACCCAGATACACATTTTATATTTTGTTGCACTTTGGAAAACTTTTCCTGGAGCAAAGCTTGTCCAGAGGGTGGCATTGTAGCCTGTGTAGAGCTAATTCATCTTTCTTTGTTTTACACCGAATCTTGTTTGTTTTTTTTGCAGCCACTGTTCAACTTTTATCACGAAAACAGGAATCTGACTGGGAGAGATACCTGATCTCATGCTACACGCAAAATAAGAAATAATTCAGAATGCTGGTAGAGTTGATCTGAGGGGGTCTAATTTGTGTGATGTGACTCAAATTTTTAATAAAAAGTAATTACAAGGCCAACTATTTAGTTTTTTTTTTTTATATTTAATTTAATTTGACTGTATTTTACTTTAATTTTGGACCAACTGTGTACCGATATACAGTGGATTCATAAAGAACAATTTCAAGCTTCAACAGCATTAACTTCTGGGTCAGTTTATCTGGGCTGACATTGTGCCAAAGCTGACTTGTGGGTCCTTTTCAGATGGTAATGTTATTTATCTTTGCTACAGCTACCAAACATAGGGTAATGCAGATTTTTGTGTTTTCTGCTCTTATAAATAGCCACACACATTGCAATGATTGGATAAAATAGACATATTTATAAGTAGCTAGAGGAGATATTTGATAAATAAACCAAAGTAACAGTTTTGACTGTTTTGACTAGATCAAATGTCAAGTATCAGGTCTGTGATGTAATCTTGTTTTACATTTCAACATTTTCATTGCTTTTAAACTCCTGACAAAGATGGAGAGTTGTAAGGTTCTGCTTATAGACACAATGTGACTTTTTTTTTTTTTTTTTTTATACAATAGACATGTGATTCTTGTTGATGTGCATCTACACTCCTTATCTGCCTGAGGTGCATTTAAGAGACTAAAAATGACCCTTGATAGCAAAAGGGGCGTCATATCTGGGTCATGGAAGAAGGGATGATGTATACAAGGAAGTATAATTGAGCTAAATGAGAAGCACCCTGGGAAGTGTGTAAATGCTAATTATTCCAGCTAATGGACTGCATCAGCTCAGTCACAACACTCTTCATTTAGTGATTCTTAGCTTGCTTTTTACTGTAAACATTAGGTCTTTATTTTTTTTTCTCATCATTTATGTATCACATGTTGCTTCGGTTGATACTGAGTTCTTGAACAATGGAAGATTTATTTTCACATATGCATGTTTGCTTTCCAAATAAAAACGTTCTTTTGTGCACAATGCGTGCTATATGCTTCTCGTCTCTTCCTCCTGTGGATTGAATGTAAATGATTGTTAGTTCATTCAAAGAATTGCAAAGCCACGCAAACCCTCCCACTACACTTGTCAGAAGTGACGCAGAAAAGCTCATTACACATTGAAGTGCTGTAGGTCATTTGAACATACGTGACAAACGACCACTTTGTTTTTCCACTTGGATTCAGTTTGTTGCTGTAAATTATTGTTTCTGCTGTCGGAGTTCTATCAAAACCAGCTGTGAAATGTCACAGGATAGCATTATTAAAATAATTACATCATCGGATCGTGTATTTATATGGCTTTGAGGGTATGAGCATCCATCATAGTTCACATTCAGTTCATGTCATGCTCAGATTGCAGACACACAATAGCTTTTAACCTAGTAGCTGATATGCTGCATCATTTCTCTCTGCTTTTTAATACATTGATAACAATTTGAGCAATTAAGAAGCGCATAAAGATGGATTAATGTCCATAAAAACAGTTTTCTTGCTGCATCTCAAAGCCAGTATTTGAATTTTTGTGGCATGCTCTGTTTGCAGAATAGCAGCATTTAAATTCATGAGGTGTTTACAGAAAATCAGCTTAAACAGTTGAGAGGAAAATCACTCCATTAAAATTTGAAATGGCTGAACAGTTGTGTATTTTTATAGATGCATTTGCCAACCTGTCAGTGAGTCTCAATGGCAGTGGCTCAGGTCAAAAGCTTCCTTCACTTCCCTGCCCTGCCAAGCACAATAAATAATGTGGCAGGCTGAGGCCTTTTGTGTCCACACAGATTCCTTCTTTTGCCCGGGGTAGGCGGAAATCGAGGCGTTTGATCTGAATTCTAAAGAGTCTTGTTGCAGCCCAATAAAGGGCGCCATTGTATGTAAATAGTTTATATAAGAGCATATGACTGCTACGGTGCAGGGCAGTGGCTAGTGGCGGAGGAATGATTTGCATTTTCCTAACGCATGGTGTTCTCAATCCAGCCTTTTGGCTTGCTAAAAAGCACAATATTTTATTCAATTTCTTCCCATTTTGTACACATTTTTGTGTACCACCACAGCTGAAGGTAAAATGCATGCTCTATCCTCTTCATTCTTTTTTGATACTAACATTCAGCATGAATAAGGGTTGGATGTCATGTGTGTGTGATACAGGATGTGCCCTGTGCCTTGACTGTGCAAATATTTGGTATGCTACTGGGTCACATAGCTGTTAACCTTTATATGTTTCATATTTTATTCAATATACTTAAAAAAATAAAATTAAAACTGGATTTTCTCAAAATATTGATGTTTCTTGGTAATAAAAAGAATTTAAAAAGCTTAAAATGAGTTGCAAGTTTTTCTGTTTCCCTGGAGATCTTTTCTGGCTGTCGTCCGTCTGTCTGTCTGCTGCTTGGCTGTAGTTCAGTTTGGGAGTACAGTATTAATACAGAGTAAGCAAATCACGTGGTTCTGCGAATGTTTCGCAATTGGCTTCGATTTCTTGCGTCTTGTGACGGAGCGTGGCGGTAGGCCATCGCCCCTGCTTTTATACAGCCAGCAGCCTACTCGGCATTTCTTGTCTGTTCCTTACGAATCCAGCTTGATGCTCAGGTCACACCTCAAGATGGTCATCTTTGGACCTGGTGCTGCTTTCGCCGCTTGCACCGCCGGCTGAGCCTGGTAAAGCTCTAAAAACTGTTATATTAGATAGATTTTTATTTATAATTCGCATGGATTAGATTTATGATGTTTACAGGTTTTAGATTGTTGAAGTTGGTAAGCCACTTTCACAAATAAAATATGAAGTTGGTACTCAATATTGAAAGGTTATATTAGGTTTTCTAAGAGGGTTAGGGTTCAGGAATTTAGGTAAAATTAATGGAACAAGTTTGATAAAAGATGTATTTTAGATAACTTAAATGTTTTCTGTTTTTCTCACTTTTCTCAGACCTGGAGGCGAAGATGAACTGGGGGTCCTTTTATGCCGTGATCAGCGGCGTAAACAGGCACTCAACTGGCATTGGACGCATTTGGCTGTCTGTAATCTTCATCTTTCGCATCCTGGTCCTGGTGGTTGCTGCAGAAAGCGTTTGGGGGGATGAGAAGTCCGGCTTCACCTGCAACACCCAGCAGCCCGGCTGCAACAGCGTCTGCTACGACCAGTTCTTCCCCATCTCGCACATCAGATTGTGGGCGCTCCAGCTCATCCTGGTCTCCACCCCCGCACTGCTGGTGGCCATGCATGTGGCCCACCGACGGCACATCGACAAGAAGATCATGAAGAGGACGGGCCGCAGCAGCCCAAAGGAGCTGGAACACATCAAGAACCAGAAATTTCAGATCACAGGAGCTCTGTGGTGGACATACATGATTAGTATCATCTTCAGAATCATCTTTGAGGTGGCGTTTCTCTACATCTTCTACTTGATCTATCCAGACTTTAAGATGGTGCGTCTGGTGAAATGTGACTCATACCCATGCCCCAACACAGTGGACTGTTTTGTCTCCAGACCGACAGAAAAGACCATATTTACTGTGTTCATGCTGGCTGTGTCTGGGGTGTGTGTGCTGCTTAACCTGGCCGAGGTGGTGTACCTCATAGGCAGGGCCTGCAAACGCTGCGTAAGTGGCTCAGACGACGAGTCCAAAGCAGACTGGATAAGTCAAAGGTTGTCCTCTTATAGGCAAAATGAAATCAATCAGCTGATAGCAGATCATTCTCTCAAGTCAAAGTTCACTGTGACCAAAAAGAGCCCAACAGAGAAGGGTGAGAGGTGTTCCGCTTGCTAAGACTCAACTAATGAACTGTTCATGGTGTACGTTCTGCATTAATGACACTTACACTGTAAATCTGTTAGCATCATGACATTTTTTTAATCATATAGTCAAATGCGTTTTGATTCTAGTTGTTTTTATTTATTTATTTTTATCTCTCTTAAGCAAAGGTTGAAAGACCAAACCAGTGATTTTACATGCTTCAGCACATTCTCTATAAATGCCACATAGCCGATGGCACTGTGACCAAGCTTGCCTTGTTTTGTTTTGTTTTATTTTATGTTTTGTTTCTTAATGTTTTCCATTCATTTCTGCACAATATGAGAAACTAGTTTGCAACTTTGGGGAACAAAAACAGTTTGGGCAAAACAAAGCATTTGTTTTCGTCAAGGTTGCATATTTGCTGCATGACGACGCACTTTCAAAGAGTGCAGTTGTTGAAATCTTGCAGGTGTGGTAGATTTGTGTGCGTCAAAGTTCCAAATTACTGCCAACACAGTTTTATCTATGAGCTGTGAAATGGGGAAATGAAATCCAGAACACATAAAGGTAGCTATTGCGAAAAGTTTTGCATTGTAAAGCTTGCTTTTTGGAAATCAATCGGGATCAGTTTTTTTTTTTTTTTTTTTGGCCACACTTGAATTAAAATGAAATGCTACAAAACAGAAATTAAAATTATAATGGTTTGTTTTTAACATTTTGTACTACATAGTTTTGTCTAAAAGTCAAAATTAATGGAATTGGCTGTCAGACACACACACACACACAATAAGCTAAAACTTAAATCAAATTTTAAGTATTTTCCAGGAGCACTCAGTGGCTTTTTTTGGTAAATAAAAAATGTATGTAAACATAAATTATGGTCCTCTTAGAAAAGTTTTAGATGGCAGAAGGGGTTGAAATGCTGGATAAGAAAGTCAACTTGTTACTTGGGGGGGGGGGGGTAAAAGCTACCATGTTTCATATTTAGTCTGAATGAAAGCTACTGCTGCTCAGCTACAGAAGAGAAAGCTTTTGCAACTGAAATTCAGAAACAAAGACCATCCCTGACGTAACCAATTTATGTGCATGTCAAATCATCCTGTCCTCTTGAGTTCTGAAAGCTGTCATGTGCCAAGCCCGTTTTTTCTCTTCCTTTCCTCTACATATCGCAGGAACTGGGGATTCAAGGAGCCCCCCAACCCCTTTCTCTTTCCCTGGTTCCTCTTCAACAGAATTTCATTATGAACATACGCCGTCTTTCTCTTCATCCCCTGGACTGTCCCTTCCTTTCACGTCTAGTAATAAGTAACACATTCTTTGTTAGTGAGGTGAGAAAATCCCCTTTGTTGGTTTTTTATTCCATCCACACTATTGTGCTTAGATTTCTTTGCATATTTATTGATAAAGCTAAAACTTGTACACTTATAACTGTTATGTCTTTGGGGGGGGGGGGGGGGATGCAACTATTGGTGCTAGAAAACCAAATAAATGTTTAAAACCTGTCCAAGCCATGAGTCTCATATTGTGCTAAACTGTAATGCGAAAAGTAAGATGAATGTTTGCTCTAAAGAGAATATGTTACAATTTACTGCTCTGAATGATGAATGTTAAAGCAATGGCAAGAAGAATTACACAAACACTTGCCTTCTTGTGCCTTTTTCTCTGCAAGGTCACTCTTCAATTTTCAGTTCCCAGTACTGGTCATACATCTTTTGTATTTGCTTTGTGAACATTACCTACTTACATCATTGCGTCGTCTTTTCTTTTTTTCTTAAACCCTTCCGTTGGGGCTCTGATAAATCTTTGAGCTCAACCACTTTTTAACAGAGATCCATCACTGTCATGAAGCTGCACCTGCATGCTTTAATATGAGCCTGCATAGTGCTTTTCCACATCTCGCTGGTTCTGAAAATTTAATCTCCAAATGCACTGTTAGCTGTTTATATGAATGCTTTGTCATGAAGTTCTGCCCTCAGCAAAAACCATATGCATAGATACAAATAAATCTATTTACATCCGGGTAAACAATCCAGATATGATATGATGGGTTGAAACTATTTACTGTGTACATTATATAATGTAAATAAATAAACTACTTGATAAAATGGGCTTTACTTGAAGTTATTTACCATTAGTATTTCTAGTTATCCTATAGGACACAGTTCAGTTTATTCTGTAGAATGTGAGTTACTGTTACTATAATTTGTCCCAACTTGAGGATGCCATTGGCTCCTTGTCTCCAAATCATACCCCCACTAACCCCCTCCATTCAATGATAGGAGATGGACCCTTATGCTAAATTTAGACCCCAGAAGCACTTGTGGCCAGACAGGCTTAACAGACAACATCATTGGCCAGCTGCCCTGTCGCTCACTGGAGCAGCCGAGGAGATGGGCTTCTGTAGTTTACATTAGAGACTGTCCGCTGTGCCAAATTTAACCATGGGGGGGTAGGAAGGGAGGGGGGGGTTGAGGGAAGGCAGGTCGGACATGGTTGAGAGTGTATCCAAGGGGTGTTTTTTTTGTGTGTGTGTTTGTTGTGGTCAGCGGAAGAACCCAGGGCCCTGATCCTGGATCCTGATTCCTGCCTGAGTTGAACTTTGAAGACAGAAGACTGAATCAGTGGGTTTGTCGGTGTGGAACCGAGTTTGTTGCTAGCAGGAGTCCGCTTTTCCTTTCCATTCAAGGGCATTGCTTTGGGCCCTGAGATCAGCGGTGCACTGAGGCCTATCTGCCAAGCGGGGCGGCCTCATGGACCCCCCAAGAGAAGCAGGGCTTCACCACAAAGGATGTATAAGCTGACAAAGTGGATCTCTCCAGAAAATGTGAGTTTCTATGTTTATTTGAGAGATGTGTGGACAGTGGGACTTCTTTTAGAGGTTTTAGTCAGACTTATGATGCAGGCTGCAGTGTTTACATCTGTTTTGAGGGAACACAAGCTGCATCTGTTTCCTTGATCTCTTCTTAATTTTTTGGTGATCTTAATATAATTTCTCTTGCTATATAGGATCACATAAGGTAAGGGGTTTCAAACTGAAAGCCCTCCTTGTTTAAATCAACTGCCCAGTCTATAGTTGCTACAACGCTGGGATGATTTGTAAGAGTTGGCTCCCAAGACATCAGATAATCTGTCACAATTCATTCTCCCTCCCAGAAGCGTACCTTGAATTTCCAGCCCTGCTGCTGTACAGTAAATCCATCAGAGGTAGAATATATTTATAACATAATATGTGACAGGAGCGGACAGTAGCAGCATTACTCATCTGTTTCTGATTTGTACTTTTGCCACATCCTCCTGGTGTGTGATTTCACCCTGTGTGGATCATGTTGCCATGGTTTGGGTTGTGAAGGCCAGGAGCTGTAGAATCATACTAGAACCTGCCTTGCCCCTGTCCACACTTGCCAAATATATACCCTCCTAAAGTAAATATAATCCTGTCTGCATCCACGTGGATAAGACCCCTACCTGCTCAGCTGCTTCTGAGTCCCTCAGTTGGACACTCGGTTAGCAGCTTGGCTCCTTACAGGCCCGTTTGTTCTGAGCTCCTTTTGACTTGGTAAGACATTTTGGAGGATTTGTTTTTTAGTCATCTGGGACAGTGAACCTTACTAAAGCCTCTCATTTTAATTTAATAAATTATCTGTTTAGAGAACACCAAAGATAAGCCACAATTTCAATTAGATGTCCATTTGGTTGTTTTGTTTTTTATTTTTAAACTGTTTGTCAATGTGTTCTCAGTCCAAGATCTGACCTCTCACAGCCATGGGGGACTGGAACCTGCTGGGAAAGCTGCTGGAAAAAGCCCAGGAGCACTCCACCGTGGTGGGGAAGGTGTGGCTCACTGTGCTGTTCATCTTTCGCATCCTGATCCTGAGCGCTGCGACAGAGAAGGTGTGGGGCGATGAGCAGTCGGGCTTCATCTGCGACACCAAGCAGCCTGGTTGTGAGAATGTCTGCTATGACATCACCTTCCCCATCTCCCACGTCCGCTTCTGGGTGCTGCAGATCATCTTTGTCTCAACACCTACCTTAATCTACCTGGGCCACATCCTCCATCTGGTGCGTATGGAGGAAAAGCAGAAGGAGAAGGAGAAAGACAGGGAACATCACTTGGACAAAAAGACCCTCATTGTGGATGCTAAGCAGAAGAAAGCTCTCATAAGGGACGAGAAAGGGCGGGTACGTCTGCAGGGGGAGCTCTTGCGCACATATGTCTTCAATGTGATCTTTAAGACTCTCTTTGAGGTGGGCTTTATTGTGGCTCAGTACCTGCTGTATGGGTTTGAGCTGAAGCCCATGTACACCTGTGACAGACCACCATGTTCCAATGTGGTTAACTGCTACATATCCCGCCCCACAGAGAAAACTATCTTCATCATCTTCATGCTTGGAGTGGCCAGCCTGTCTTTGCTCCTCAATCTCATCGAGGTCTATCACCTGGGCTTCACCAAGTGCCGCCAGGGCATCACCTTCAGGAGGAGACAACAAACCCTTGAGATCATCCCCAAAGAGCCCAGCGAGGTTGCGGTGCCACTAGTGCCCAGCTACGATGACTTCTTCCCAGGGCACCGCCAGGTCCAGCCTGCCTACCCCCCAGTACCCAGCTACAACCTCACCCCTCTATCTGAGGGCACAGACTCATCCTTCCACCCCTACCACAGCAAGGCAGCTTACAAACAGAATAAGGACAACTTGGCGGTGGAAAGGAGCAGCAGCAAGCCGGAGGAATTTGACCTGAAAGGAAAGAAGGGAGCGGAATCAGCTCCTGGGTCGCCTACACAGGCTAGGGCCGGTCATGGTGCCAAACACAGCGGCAACAAGACTAGAATAGACGATCTGAAGATATAAGGGAGGGTTTATGTTTCTTGGAGGTCTCTTAAATTGCGAGGGGATCGTATGTTGTTTGGAAGCCGTCACACATGCTGAACTGACCCCCTCCTGTAAGATGGCTCAGGTTTGACTCATTCCAACTAAGAGAGGAGTTACATTTCAAAGAAGATGCAAGTGTACTGTAACATGAAAAGACAGATGGGTACAAAAAACATTTCTGAAGAACTTTCCTACTCTCCTGACCCACTTTTCTTTACTGGGAACTTTCGTTTTAGCTTTCACTGTAGAACTGGAGCTTATTTCTTTACAGTATACAAATGATAAAACATTTATTATCAGTAAATGCTGATTAGTACTGGTAGTTTCTGAGTCATGGCTTGTGAATGGTCTGAATCTTTCCACTGTTCAGTAAAAGGTCTGCTCAGGTTTACATTGAGCTTGTCGTCTATGATCTAAATGTGTGAAATTTTCTTTAAATCCAGGAACATGTTCACTGACCTGACCTCGGTTAAGGAAACGAGAAAGGGCGAACAGTTAAATTTATCCTCCTTTAACTGTGTTGAGGTCATCATCAAGCATAGTTCACTTGCTTAGACTTGAAGTGATGAGTTGTGCAATACGTGACAACACGTTGGACACTGGAATAACTGTTACTAAATCCAGATCATGCCTCCAAAGAAATTGCACTGGTGTCAGAAGTTCCAACATTTGTGCTGTCTCCTTTTCTTTTTTTCTTTCTTTTTTTGACAGCCATCAAGAACATAATTGTAAGCACATTTTTTGGTTTATTCTTGTTCATATGTGTATTTGTGTTTGTTTCCTGTAAGGCACTTGGTGACAACCATGTTTGTTGAACTGCCTGAAATAAACCTGTCTTAAATTTGCACAACGAGCAGTTTATTTACACCTCCCTCGACACTTTTAAAGGGAGAAAGTTTTTGAAGGTAGTTGCAGCTGTTTTTTCATATTCCGGAAAGAAATAAATCAAGATACCGTAGCTCAAACGTGCAGTGATGCCTTCAAGTCCATTATTTCATCAGACATTATCAGCGAATGTCTGGAATAAGAGCCTGTCAGGTGGAGTTTGAGTCATCCGCTTTTCAGCCTGTTATAAACGGACATGTTCCCGTGGGAATAAAGCATTTAGTGTCTCGCGCATGCAGGTGTCATACTCATCTGTTCCAGGAAAGCAAAGCACACAGACGCCCCTGGTATGAAAACCTTGAAATAGCTTAAGGACGAGGGAGCACCCTCATGTCTTTGGAATGGCATGCCCTAAACTTCCTGTCAATACTCGCTGTGTCAAGGAAAAAGTGAAATGAATTGTCCTGCTATTTAAAAGCTTTATAACCTTTTATTTGCCGACTTTTTGTTTTACTATAAGATTGACGATAGTCCGGGCATATAGACCAGACTTTTGTGTGTTGCAGAGCCAGACATATTATTCCTCATATCCTGAATGTGTCATCTAAGAAAACAAATAACAGCACAACCCCACTGAACAGCCAGAAGTGCTCTTTCTAATATATAATATCATAAATCAGAAAGGAAACTAAGAAAGTCTGCAGTTTAAAAGAAAAGTCACATCTAATTTTGAAAATAAGTATGACAAATGAAATATAATTAAGTTTTTTTTTTTTTCAAAACAATAAAGTGGTCATCTTTGAGAAAAGCGTTTTATGTGTTTTTGAAACATTGACAGATGAAGAGATATGATTTATTCTTTAATCAAGAGCTTTGAAATAAACTCTTTAAGTTGAATCAGAACATTAGATCACAGTTTCTTTTTTCTTTATTTTACTTTTTCTTTTAGATATGAAGCCTATATCAATGAATTATGATCCCCAATCTGTGGCAGGAGCCCAAGTGTCTGATTAGCATCAAGTATTGCTCACTCTGATCCATATTTGGTTTCACGATCAGTCACAAATCAAAGCTCTGATGCTCCCATTTATTTAAAGATCATCTGAAACACAATTCCCAGAGCAACATAAGGACACTTGTGAATCTCTCTTTTGAGATGATTTTATCCTCATTACCTTCATGTATTAGTAGATTAATACAGACTCAAAAAACAATCAATATGAGAGAATTATACATCTTATAGAATCTGTTCTGCAGGTTTCCTTTAGGTAGAAAGTTTTTTTTTTCTTGCATGTACTCTTTGAATGTTATTGCTTTGACTGTGGACATACCTCTCCATTTCACCCCTCTAAGCCTCTTCTTGGTGGATTTCTAGTATTCTTAGATCAACAGCTCATCTCATAAGCAGATGACTCCACATTCTCTTTAAGAAAGTCTCTGTTGTCACACAGGATCGAATGAGTGACAGGAAGCTTCTCAGTCCCTGAGGCATAAAAGCATCCCCAATGATTTCTTTCCCCACAATGATATCTTTAGACTGCTCTTGATATGTCTACGGTGACTGTGGTTCATCCGTCCAGAGCTCATTATTCTAAAAGACCTCTTATCTTTGCCTATATGTTTATTTGCAAACCGTTATTTTGCAGAGTAAATGCATTTTCTAGTGTTGCTATCTCACAGATTTCCTCTTGGGCTGAATATGATAAAGTGGCCTGTTGGTTTAAAATCTACTTCACTTTTTTTTCTTTTCTTTTTTTTTTACAGCTACAGTCATTCTCAAAATTATTAATACCCTCCAATTAAAGAAAAGGATAAATCCACAACAGTAATTCAAATAACAAGAAACTAATGAAACTAATAATAAATAAAAAATTACAAAATTATAATTTAGTGAAATAAAATGCTTTTGAATTGTGGTTGGAAATAATAATTTAAAAGAATAACAATGTGTCCCAGAGACATTAGATCACCTTTCCCATGAACAGTGGACCAAAATACCTCTCAACAGGTGCAGACGTCTGATTGGACGTTACAGAAAACACCTGATTGCAGTGATTGTCTCAAAGTGTAACTCAACAATATTCTAGCTCAGGACCCCCCCTCACGCTTGTTTACTTTTGTGTGTGTGTGTGTGTGTGTGTGTGTGTGTGTATTTTTAATATTTCTTTCAAACCACAATTCAAAATCAATGTCATGATTTTCATAGAATTTTTTATTTATTATTACTTTTGCCAATTTCAACTTATTTCATTGACAGCTGATTTTTTTTTTCGTATTTAATTGGAGGGTATGAATAATTTTGAGGACGACTGTATGTTATCAGTTTGATTTCATTTGCTGATCTCCAAACTCATGGAGATTCATAAGTTTTTTTTTTTCATCATTAGAGTAGCGCACACTTCAATAAAGATTAAAAAGGTGGAGATTTACAGCAACACCCCAAATAAAACGCTTATAACTGAAAGTATGTGTAGTTTTCATAAAAGTCTCCTCATAAGTAACACCTCAGCTGTGGTGTATTGTGTATTTGGCTTGTTCTCTGTGGTGCAGATGCCTCTCCACCAGCAAACACAGTACTCTACTGCCATCTCCCTTTACTTTTATCTTAACACTGTCTCACAGCTTGCAGGGCCTCCTGTTGGAGCGCCATCTGCTGGCCATGGGATTCATGAGAGGAAGACAACTTTTATATTGCCATTTGTAATAAATCTTGGTTAACAGATTACTGAGTATGAAATGGTGATGAGTCATTTAATGCTCTGCAGTACATTGGCTGAACTGGAACAGGAAGAGTCAGTACTGCAGTACAGTACAAACATAATAAACCAAATCATCAGAGGTTGTTGTATCTTCGTGAGTCTCTGACTCAAGTATCTGCACTCTCGGGAATGTTTTCCATCATGCTGACACTATGCACCCAACCTGTGAATGTGTGATAAATGACAAAGAGCCAGAAGCCGAGCCTGCCCTTGCACCAAGTCTATGCTGCTGCAAGACTTGGTGTATGAACTATCAGCCAAAGGGAAAGGGGAAGGGGGGGGGGGGCTTCTGATGTCTGCTGACTGAATCAGTCGGACTGCTTGCAGGCCTGTCACCTCATCACTAACACCACCCTTGTTAAAATCAATGCAGGCTGCACAGCTCCAACTCCAAACTCGGCAGAATACAGCGTGGTGAGAGGAGACTCAGGCAGCATGGCAGGGAAATGAACAAAAGTCAGCTGCTGACACGGTTTCTGAGGCAGAAAACGTCATTACGGCCTTGCATCTGTCAGTTCTTATCTTAGCCTCCTTATTGCGTTGTGGGAACAGGCTGACTGTTTGCTGCCACCATGTGACAACTCAACCTCCCTGCAGAAGGCAAAACAGAATCTCACGAACCTTAAAAGAAAGCTTGTGTTTTTTATGGTGATTTAATCAATTCTCTTCACTACAGTCTTTATCAGGGCAGGGAGAAATTAAATTAATCATGTGTGGTAGTAAAAAACATTATCACACACATTACTTTGCCTCCTTCCAGCTGATAAGAATATGAGTAAAGTGATCAATCTTTACTTTTTTCCCAGTCGGTGTTGGATTCAGACCTGTCAGAGGTGTTTGTGTTGTGACACTTAACTGAGCTTGTGGGATAAACACTATAATAAAGCCTGTCCATGACAGTTAGCCACACAAAGGCTATACTTACAGATTGATCTGTGAGCTCACATTTTGGTTCAGTGTGGCTTACACAACAGATGGTGGGGGAAGTCATGGCCTCGTGTGTGATACAGTTTGTTCATCACGCGCAGACCTAAATAAAGTTCATCCAAGATTTTAATCACAGGATCTCCTCAAAGATAAGATTTTGTTAATCCATTGACATGCTACTGACTTTTCTAACCTCAATTCACACATATGCTGTGGACTGATTTTTATACTGCTGAGACGGTGCAGGGTATTTATACAGTGACAACTCCTTTCAATTCATTTTGTAGAATCATCAGTGATGTAAATTTAAGAGGAAATATAAACAGAAATAACCTTTTTTGCACATGATCTGAGTGTTAATAATGAAGTCTGTTGAAATTTGTAAAAACACACAAAAAAATGTCTGAATTTTCATGTTTTATTTGAATCGTTCAATCGTTTTATTTGCATCACACCATTACCGTCATCTACATTCTCAAAAACACCGTCAGTACAAAACGATAATTTAAATAAAAACCATTTCTAAATCGAATTTTCATAATGTCACCAGCACACAAACACATAAAATGAGAGATGAAACACACTTTGATAAAGCAACGAGATCATTTTTAAAGGGAAGACATTTTGTTCCAAAATACTGAATGAAACATTGAGGACAGCTCTGTGTTCTGGATTCTGACTCACAATATGGACACATACATTATACAGTGTGCACGCACGCATCAGTCAGAACTCAAGATGTTTTCCAACATGACAAATGTGAAGGGACTTACAGCACTTGGCAGCTCAAGACAAACCCTCTTAAAAAAAGAAGCTGTCTTTTGTCAACAAAAGTAACATTTTTAGAGGGAGAGAAATGAAAAAGTGGGTCTGCTTGCAAGACAACGCAAATCACCAGCCTTCGCCCCCCCCCCCGTTCATGCCAAAGAAAATGCAGTAACTTCCTGCTATGGCCTCGGGTTAAAGCCTGAGCCCAAACCAGATACCCCAACTGTCTGGTTTGAAGATGTTGCTGTGTTGAGTGCTGATGCCCATGAAAGGGGGGAGAGGGGGGGGGGGGGGCGTGGATCCCTGCCCGAATCTGTCCATCTCTGCTGGTCTCAGTAGCTGATAAGGGCATGCCTTAATCATGTTTGCCCTTGCCTTTAGGCGTGCCTTCGTTCCAGGCTACATACACAAACAGCGCTAAAACCACATGCACTGCGAGCACTGCAACAATGGCTGCATAGAAGTAGCTGTCAGAGCTTGACATCTTCATCGAACCTGAGAAGAGGAAGAGGAGGGTTAATGATGATGACAGGAGGCTTAATTTGTATTAAAAATGTTAAAGTGTCGTCGTCAAGAGAAATTTCATGGGCATGTCTGAATATTTACAAACACAAAACCTAAGATATGAAATGATACATGATGAATATTTAGAATATATAAATATATATATATATATATATATATAATTTTAAGGGGAATGGGTAGCCTTGTGGTTGCGTTGTGGGCTTTGGCGCGGAGGACCCGGGTTCGAGTCCCTGACACGACTCCCAGGTGAACCACTGTGAACCCCTGAGCAAGGTCCTTAACCCCACCAACTGCTCCCCGGGCGCTTTAAGTAGCAGCCCACTGCTCTCTGGTACTACCGTACAGAGATGGGTGAAATGCAGAGCCCTAATTTCTCCTAGGGGATCGTACCAGTATAACAAAAAATAAATAAATAAAAATAATAATAATAATGTTTTATTTGTAAGGCACTTTACATTTAAATTCATATCTGAAAGTGCTACAAGATAAAAAGTACTAAAGAGAATATTAAAACAAGGTAAAAACTAGGGGTGCACGATATTGGAATTTTGGCCGATATCCGATATGCCGATATTCTAAAACTCATGTGGCCGATAACCGATATCGATACCTATTTTAAAACTGATAAAAATGAGCAGTCATTTCAAAGAGTTTTATCTGTTTCTGACACTTTGAAAAATAAAGGTGGGAATAAATATCAATACACTGAAATATCGCGATGTTTTCATATGCCGATATATCGATATTTAAAAATGCAATATTGATCTATTTTACTTACAAAATCTTGCGAGATTTCATCTTTTGTTACAAAATCTCACGATATTTCATGAATTCTCACGAGATTTCGTTACGGAACGATGAAATATCGCAAGATTTCATTAGTAAAATAGACCAATACTGCATTTTTAAATGTCAATATGATAACAGCATATGAAAATATCATGATATTTCAGTGCATTGATATTTTTTCCACCCATAGTCTTCAGCAGTTTTAAAGTCTGTAAAAAAGAAGTTTTGGGTTTTTTTTTTCAAAAGACTTTACAAACAGCGGGCGGATCAGTTAATTATCGGTTAAATATTGGTAGGGTGGCCGATGTCCGATAATAGGGGGCAGATTATATCCTGCATCCCTAGTAAAAACATTAAAACAGTGTAAAAGACATTAAAATCACTAGTAGTAGTTGTAGTGACCTTCATTTAAAACCAGGTAAGTCAGTTGAGAACCAGTTCTCCTTTATAATGACGACCTGGTTAAGAGGCAGCAAAGCAAATAACACCAGACAATAAATAAAAACAAATACAAAATTACAATTCATTAAATTCATTCAATGAATTAAAAGGCAAACAGCCTACCCTAAAATACAAGAATCAGCAGTTAGAATTCTGTGATGGGTCAAACAGACTAGCATGTCTCACACTGGAACCACTGGGGAGCCTGGAGCTGCTATAAACCATGGATTCTCCCAACAGTAGTGAGAATTTGGAAAATAAATGTAAGAAGTCCTTGTCTGTGATTGCTTTTGCTTGTTTACTGATGATTTCGATTCTTTGCCAATTAGAAATAACTGCATGAAGATGATATAAACAGCTCAGCAAGACATATTTAGCCTGCTTCCTCACCTGTTTTGAACACACTCCGTCTGGCTTGTCTGGGTACTTTTTTTACACGGACACTTTTCAAATTCTTTCTAATATTAGTACACCTTTTTAACGTCTTTTATAAGCATTTGCTCATGTGTGTCTTGTTCGTAAACTGCATGAGAAGACAATCAAAATGAGACATTGCACCGCTTCCCCCGTACAGGTACAACGCCAAGTGATGGTGGGAGTTGAACAGTGAAGAAAAAGCAAGCAAAAAATATCACTACTGCATCAGTACTAGCTTTCTTTCCCTCCTAGGCTGATGACTTAACACTGATGGATTTTAGCCTTTACAACAAGGACTTGTATTTTTGGTCAAATATATTTATGTCAACATTGAAAAATGATCAGCCTCTCCATGAAGTCTTTGACTTTATAAGCTCCTGTCTGCTATTTCGAAAGGTCAGTACATGCAACATGAATGCAGATGCAAGTTCATGCAGCCTTGTCTGTGTGGCTATTTCTGATTGACTGGGTACACTTTACTGGTGCAATTCTGCTTCCTTTAAATATACTGGAGTGAAGATGTACTTGAGCACAGACAACACAGATAAAAACGGTGAATAATTTTCTTCAAGTTCTGCACTTCAATGTCACAAGTTAAAATATCAACGATGACCTAATAAATTAATGATCAGCATATTATTTGAACTGCAATTTGTCCATCTGCTGGACTCTCTTCTAATTATCATAGACCTGAAACAAAAAACTTTTTTTTTTTCCAATCCTTGGAAAACCTTTCAAGTAGATGTTTTCAGTTTCCATTTTCATAATTTTTGTAGTATATCTAATATTATAGGCTTAAGCCCCTTTGAACCCGTTAATATGTGAAGGATGAGAAGGAACACTGCTTTATACTGGGAGGCGATGGCTTATAGTTTTCATGCAAAGTAAAAAAAAAAAAAAAAAAAAGCTTAAACCCTTATATTTGATAATGTACAGTCGTCCTCAAAATTATTCATACCCTCAAATGAAAGAAGCAAAAAAAAAAAAAAAAAATCAGCAGACAGTGAAATGAGATGAAATTCACAAAAGTAGCAATAAATAAAAATTCTATGAAAATCATGGCATTCATTTTGAATTGTGGTTTGAAAGAAATATTAAAAACAAACACAAAAAATAAAACAAGTAAACAAGCATGATGGGGCTCTGAAGCAAAAATTTTGTTGAGCAACATTTTGAGGCAATCACTGCAATCAGGTGTTTCTCTAATGTTAAATAAGACTTCTGCACTTGTTGACAAGTATTTTGGTCCACTGTTCATGGGAAAGGTGCTCTTATGTGTCTGGGACAGTTTTGTTTGTTTATTTGTTTTAAATTATTATTTCCAACCACAATTCAAAAGCAATATATTATTTTGTAATATAATAATTTTGTAAATTTATATTTATTATTGGTTTCTTGTTGTTTGAATTACTATTATGAATTTAGCATTTTCTTTATTTGGAGGGTATCAATAATTTTGAGGATGACTGTAATATATATATATATATGTATATATATATATATATATATATATATACACACACACACACACACATATAAACAAACATGCTTATGAATAAATTATTTATATGTTTTAAAAGAAAACACTACGTTAACATAGTGTATTTTTATATGTACACACACACACATATATATATATATATATATATATATATATATATATATATATATTCAACTGAAACCTCTTCCAGAATCTAGGCTTTTCCGAGGGTACCACAGTGCTGGGCGATATACTGGTATGACAAGGGAGATATGATTTTTACATATGCAGTTATATTGCGGTATTAGTTGTGCAAATGTCTTTATTATATTTTTTGTAATGACCAGACTTCTAAAAAAAAAAGAAAATCATAAATGGCTGGCCAACTATCTTGAACTATTTAAATTTAACAAACATTTCTAACCAGTGTTTTGTCAATTCCTATGGAGCTATACCTTTAAGCTAAACATGATTCAATAGTAAAAAAAACAGGTGTTTTATATAAAATGAAACATTCAGACAAATTAGGGTAAAAATACCTGTATATATCGTATGTCGTCATCTACAACAAATATATTGTGATATGATATTTAATTCCATATCACCCAGCCCTAGGGTACCAATTGCATTATTGGGCTATGATATTCACTTTAAACTGTTGCATTACCAAAAACAACATTTATTATCTAGAGTATGAAATTTAATTCAAAATACCTTAAAGGCCCTGTACCTGATTTTATTTTAATCTCTTTCAGACAAATGCTTTCTACACGGTATAACGTGTTAAAAGAGGTAATTTCATGAAAGTAAATCACTCATTGATTGCATATATGCCTGAATCCAGGCCTTTTTAGTTTAGGTTTCTAAGGCTGTCGTAATGCTCTCCTCATGCCAATGCTGTTTATTCTACAGAAGTTTCGGTTTCCAATCAGCCACTCACAGTGTTTTCTAACGAGAAGTGCCCTCCTCTCTCGCATGCACGGCAGCACTTGTAAACAGAACTGCTAAAGGGAAAGTGGCGATACCGCAGCACAACAGCCTGAAGGCATAAAAACTGAGGAGAGACTTGAAACGCAGGAGAGACCAAAGAAGGAATAAAGTTCATGTAAATCTCGGTGGATTGTACTGAAGGTAGAGAGCTGGACGGCGTCGGACTGAATGTGGACTGGAAGTCCGCCTGGACAGGTATTTTTTCAATAACTTTCTTCTTAGTAACATTTTATATGTCCTTGGGTGCTGGCGCTTCCTCTGCTGGTCTACCGTATATAATACATAGTGATATTTACACCATAACGCGATGACACTTTACATCACTGCTTCTCGAAGTGGCCGGTTAGAAACTTTATCAGGCTGTCATTCTGTAATGTCGCCTATAACATCATAACTGTCATAATTGTGCATCTGTTTACATAACTGAACTGTAGTTACGGTAAACTACCGGTTATGACAGAAAATGTCATTTAGCTGATCCGCAGCAATTTACTGCAACCAAAACAGTAAATTCACAGGAAGATGCAAGTTTTCTCTTGAGTTTCTTTGTGCACGAGTATGATATTGTGCACGTTATTTCATGGATGTCGAGTGGGAGGAGAGAAAAAGAAGGGAAGGAGCGTTTCTCTCTGGGAGAAACAGTTAGGGGCGGGGCTTACAGTTCAAACTACACTGTTCACCTCGCTCACGGTTAGAAAATGTGCAAAATCAGGTATAGCGACTTTAATTACATCTTAAAGGGACTTGAGGCAAGATTAAGAAACGAAACTCGCGACTAGCGCTTCAGGTAACTGCAGCCACAAGCCAAGCTGTCATGGGAGTGTGCACAAACTGAAGTTACAATGTTGTTTACTAAGCTTTTTCCTCGTAGTTACACTTTTTAGTGTCTTTCAGTTGATCTGGATTGTTTGCCGACAGCAGAAGAATCCCTAACTATCGGTGACAGTGTTTGAATTTACTGCGACCGTCTTCTTTCTGTATCAAAACTGCGGATGCAGCATCATTTGACGTCACGTCCGTAAGGCAGCGCAGGAAATTCGGACACCGAATTGCAGCGCATTTTGCAGCACACAGCCTGTTCAAGGCAACGGAGAGAAACGTGGGTGGAAACGTTATTTTTGGCATTTAGTGCTTCATCACCCATTAGTATTTAAAAAAAAATGGACATGCATGTTTGGTTCTTTTTAAATTCCTGCCTCTAGTCCCTTTTAGGAGGAACATTTCTAAATTTAAAAATCAACATTTTTTAAAAAAAATTATTAGTTTAGTTGTCATATATCATCGTTAATAATAGTTTCCTACTATTGATATCAATTGTGAAGTATGTGAATAGGTGAAGTAAATAAAAGTGTAATGTTAAAAACAACAACAACAAAAAAGTTAGAAGTATGTAATATAATAAAGTCCCCATGGCAGTGCTGTCAAATCATGTCTGCCATGTCAGGTCAACACACTGGACCTCTGAGGGTGTCCAATCAGTTCTGCCAGACCCTGCAGCTGTTCGGTTACACAGGGATCTGGGAAGTTTAGAGGCTGAGTCAAGGCCTTGGGCCGCTGCCATCAAGGGTAAATTTGTTTAGTCTATCACATTGCTAGGGGTGGGATTTATGTGTCAAAGTGGCACACTGTTTATGAAAAAGTAGGTCTTTAAAACCCACTTCAAAAGGGAAAAAAAAAACCTAGCTATTTGAAAGAAGGTAGAGAGGGCAAACTGTGGAAATGTTATCCTTTTCATCTAAATTTGTATAACAGTAACAGTGAATGGCTTTAATTCAGTTAAGACAAACAAAGTAGTGATAAATAAAAAGAAGAAAAAAAAAACACTCTACCCTCAAAGATGTATGCCTTTGATAGGAAGTAGAGTCCAATGGGCAGCGTGACCATCAGTATAGTGAAGAACAGCAGTATCTTTAGGGCTGAAACCAAGGAGCCTTCATTTCTGTGGAGTACAAGTTCATTAATCAGCCGAAACATATCAAGACAGCGATCCTACTGTTAGAAAGGGAAACGGGTTTAAATAGCGGTCTACTGATATGGCATCCTTCAGCGGTGATTAATGCTGTTTTGCAGGATCATGGCATATTAAATACGCTACTAAAAGTCTTTTATGTACTTGCGCGCATGTTCAAGATTAATCAGGACTCGGGTTTTAACACCAAGCGTCACAAGGCTGACAAGCTAGCTTGCTAAAAGGCTGCTATCTATTAATTTAAAGAGTTGTTTCTCACCCTCTGAAATACGGAGGAGGTTCAGCGGAGGCGTCTAAAGATGCTCGCACAGGTCCGTCCATTAATGTGCCGATAAAGGGCGAGATTAAAAAGGAAATTAAAGAAAATTATAGGTTTGAGCAGCTTTTCACGTCTATCTTCTGTGTATTTTGTTTGTCACACCAGAGCTCTTCCGGCATAGTCACGGGACCGTCACATGACGAGATTTGCCGCCAGTTAGTCTCGCGAGGTAAGACTTTACGTCAACTGTCAAGAGCGTGGTTCATAACCTGAGGGCATAAAAGGGGGTTTTATATGAGCAATATTTCTCCTTTATGGCAGTGGACAACAGTATAGGACAGTTCTCAGAAAAAGAACAACGCGTAACTAATCCGTTTGGGTATTTTCATGTTATCTGGAAGGAATTCCTGTAATTTTATTTTTTATTACAAGTAATTGGACAATCAGACTATTCATTCTCCTGCGAATCACAACGTAAATAATCGTGTTAATAAAATTCCCGCCTCATAAAAAAACATAATTGCAGTTATCAAGTTTATTTGTTTCGCACAATTCAACGACAGTGTGATTCACAGGGACATTAACACTGTACAACAGAAAATAAGAATAATTTTAAAAAGAAAAGGAAAGAGTATTAGACAAAAATTCAAGCTTTTTAAAAAAAAATTCAACTTTTTCTTTCAAAAAATAACGTCAATATTTCAAAAATAGCCTAATAATTAAAATGGTGGATGAAAGTAACTAATTGCATTTAAAAAAGGAAAATCTTTTTAGCTGTCCTTTTTTTTTTTTTTTTTTTTTTTTTGCCGCAAAGTGAACTTTTCTATAATTTAATGCCATTATACTAAAACAAAAAAGCAGGCACACCTGGAAATGATTTGACACTATACACAATTTTGTGTATAGTCATCTTTTAGATAAAGTAAAAAAAAAAAAAAAAGTACACAGCACAACTAAACACAGATGTATCATTCAGTCAGTTGAATATGAAGGAAATGGATACACTTAGTGTCACAAAAGAAAATGCTTCACCGTTAAGGAAATGAAAGGCATCTCCTTCAGTATGCTTTAGCAACCAAATAAATGTGGGGGGAAAAAACCTCTCCAACCTGCCTGAGCATGTTGTCAAAGATATAGCCCATGTAGCACCATAATTGCTGAAGTTAATTCAGTTCCTTCAGTTTTGAAATACCTGTGATGTGTTTTTCATGTTTCAGTTTTTAGTTACGAACATGCTGATGGACAATCTACACCTCGATAACCACATACGATGAAAGAGACATCACTCAGATAGATTTTCAGCGAGTTACTTTCACTTTTATTTGAGTCAGTTCCTCCAAAAGCAGTCTTAATTTTCCTTTATTATAATTTCAATCAAGGAACTTAGCTGGAAATAAAGTCCCCAAATTATTGCAGAAGAAGTAACTTTTTCCATTTTTAGTAATGAAAGGATTCGCTTCACTGAATTTTGCATCAGAAGTTGAATCAAGAGGAGCAAAATGTTGGAAAATGACTATGCATCAGATCCATTTTGATGGATAAAAATGTGTTTTGTCATCACAAGAAAAATTAAACTGCACCCATTATAAAATGAAAAGTATAAAAATACAAGTAAATGTCTTAATTTAAATGTATTTCGATGTATTTCATTGTTATCCCAATTAAAAATGAATGTCAGAAGAAGGATGCTGATATGACATAACCTAATTTTTACACGTGTTTCATCACATCCCTGAGGACTGCACTGTCTAATATTTCTCATTGAATTAAAAATGCGGATCATTTAATCCATTTCATGCAAAGTATATACATTTAGTGTCAGTGCGCTTGCTGTGCTCCTGGTTGAGGTCTCCCTGGCGGAGTGGCCTTTTCTGCTCCAGTTGGCTTTGTACTCCATGATCCCACGCTCAGCAGGTTGCCCAAAACACATTTAATTCAAAAAGACTCGCAAAAGGAACCAGCCAGAAGCACTAGGTACAATCCAGTGATGTGTGTTCAAAATAATCATTTTGCTTTCTGAGGCGATTTCACTCTTAAGTAGTTATCAAGAAAAAAGCCCAAAACGTCACTGACTCATTGACTCTGAATGCACAGAGAACTGTCGCACCGAATCATGTTATTCTCAAATCTGCTGCTGGATGAACCAAGAGGAGTCATTTCAAAAATCTTTTCTGCCCTTTTTGTTTTGTGTGATGATGCACTATGGAGACAGACAGGAAGCAGGGAAGAGGGGTTTCAAAACAGTGTCCCTAATACGCTGTGGTGTTTTTACATCATGTCATGCCTGACGTTTTCTATTTACCAGCATCTGTTGCAAGAAACAGTGATGAGGAAAGGGTTAATTTTGACCCTGCGGGAAAAGGAAGGAGGAGGAATTCAAAGTTTGATGAAAAGTGTAAAAGAGGAGATGGAATTGAGATGTGAGCCATATTTTTTCCTGACCTGCAGCAGTGTAACACTGAGCTTTATCACTGACAGCTGCTCATTGTGTGGAAATGACAGCTGTTTTTATTCAGGATGTGCTCTTTTTTTCTTTTTTTAGATCAGCTCGCTAAAATGCAGCTATTTAGCTTTTTTTTTTTTTCATTGAAATCAAAGTTTCCTTCTTGTTTATTAAGACATTTATTATTGTTTTGATTGTTTTGTGATCAATCCTCAGGGTTAAGCCATGCAATAAAACCTCCAGCTGCAGTAATTTCATCTTCACCAGAACAACCAGTGTGTTTTTTTTCCATCACACTGAATTCAGGACCTGCTGTTGTCTTTTTCCAGATGTTCTGTGGAGAATGTCCTCACCCATGACATCTCGATGTGATACTCCAGCTGCTCACTGGCTGATGTAAAGGCTCTGGAGAGAGACAGGAAGTCAGCCCAGAGCATCATAGAGAGACAATTGACCTCCCTGTCAAACATCTATACCACCAGATGTCTGTGTAAGGCCAAAAGCATCATCTCTAACAGCTCACACCACAGAAACCATTTGTTCTCACCACTGCCCTCAGGGATGCGCCACAGGTCTACTCAGGCTCGCACCAGCAGACGAGCAAATACCTTTTACCCCAGTGCCGAAGGGGCGCTGAACTCATAATCATTTACATCTGATCAGGGTTCAGCTGCTGTTTTTTGCTACTTGTGTTGTTCTGATGATTATGTTGCACATTATCACACACACACATATATAATGACTGTTTTATTTATTTATTGTTTCACTTGCCACTTAATACTTTATTTATACTTGTTAGTTTCTAAATTTTTCATGTACTTGTGTTTTTAAACTTTACCACGGCAAGTTGTTTTGTGTTTTTAATCATGTACATAAAATGATGACAATAAAGGCTTTCTGTTCTAACTATTCTAATCTGAATTGTGCATGTGAAATTAATAAAATGAAAAATACCTTATCCCAGGGGGACAAAGTGGCAATGTTGTCAGTTTTTTTTTAATCTAAAGAAATATAATATTACAAACTTTATTGCACACAAGTCCATATTACACAAACCTACAGACATACGCACAACATAAGTAAGTAATAAGTAGCATAAAAAGATATACCAAATAATTAATGCACATTCAAAGACAAACTTCAAACTACTGCATGAATCAATTGCCAGCTGCTTTTTACAGGGCTGACGATGGCTCCAGCTGACACATAAAACTAACATTATTGGCACATTTTTGGACACGAATAACTTTGCTAAAAAATAAATATGATAATATGTCATTCCAAGAATAAATATGATAGTATACTACAAGGTAACGACTTGTTCTGGATGTTAATGGCAAGAAATGATCTCTTGTACCTGTCTGTCTTGAAGTAGACTTGATGAAGTCTGACTGTTGTTGCAGACAGGACGGTGCAGCATTCTCTACTGGACTGTGAGATCCAACAGCTCCAGTTATCCCGTACAGAACCGGCTTTCTTGATCAGTTTGTTCGGCTTCTTTAAGTCTCTGGCTCTGACGCTGCCCTAACAGATGCTGCAAACCTGATTGCACTTCCTACAACAGACTTGTTGGAGATGTGCAGCATCTTGGACCAGACGTTGAATGATCTCAGCTTCTTTAAGAAGAAGAGCTCGCTCTGTCCTTAGATGCTTCTGTGTTGCATTTCCAGTCAAGTCTGTTTTTCAGCTTAACTCCAAGGTACCGATATTCCTCCACCACCTCTTCTCCCAGGATGTACCTGATTTTCTCCTGTTCCTCCTGAAGTCGACAATCATCTTTTTTGTTTTGTTTGTGTGCATCATCTGACAAACTGACCGGTTTTCTGTATCAGCTTCTTGTTCATCACTGATATGCTGCAGCCATCAGAGTTTATGCATGTATACCAATATATTTAAATTACACAGTATTGTTTTCAATATGATTCTCTCGTGTCGTCACAGATTGGTGAACCTCAGCCCATTTTTACATGAGAGGCTTTGCTTCTCTGAAATCCTCCATTTAAATCCAGTCATGATACTGACATGTTAGCAAGCAACTTTATTTCTTTTTAAATTCTCCTCTAGCTGTTTTTTTTTTATTATTTGTTCATTTATTTCTGCCAGCTACTTTTCTAACCTTTGTTAAAAGAAAAGAATAACAGTAAACATGACCTTGTTCCAACTCTGGGAATTTTTTGCTGCCATCAAATTCAAAATAAGCTAATATTTTCCATGAAACAGTGAAATTTGTTTTAATATTTTTAATTTGTCATTGTTCAATTTGGGAATAAAACTTGAGCTCATGATGTTTGCAAATCATTGCACCCTATTCTGTCTTTTTTCACATCTTGCATAGCATCCCAATATTTTGGAAATTGAGGATGTAACAAGGCAACAAGCAAAATGGCAGACACAGTTTTGGCTTGAGATCTTGTCTTATCTGCATCTTTCTAAATGATTTTCTTTTAAAATAATGGAAAAAAAAATCTGGTCACATATATTTGAATTAAAAACTTGGAGTTCATTCATATGCTATTTAAATTCTTGAACATGCAACAACAAAAATGACAAACCGTGTGGAAGACGACCCCTTGACCTGCAAAGTGTTAATACATAAGCATATCAGCACTTAAAAGGATGTAAAAGTGAGACACATCCTAAGGCAGGAGAAATATTGAGCCTTTGCAGAGGACAAAGCTGTAAACCCACAGGACTTTATGTGAATTACAGTAGAAAAAGCTATCCATAATTCTTTTTTTATTAATCGATACAGCTGGTGCGACAGCACACAGTCTGTTACATATTTTTGACATTTTTATGAATTCTCAGACATGTTGAAATTACATCTTCATGTCAACCATATTTTATCAACCAGTGCAACACAGTTAAAGAACTGCAATCACACCAACAGGGCTAACAAGTTTAAATTTGGGCTTTCATCTGCTACCGTAGGGATTAAACACTCAAAATTTCACAATTGCTTCTCAGCTCAACTCCTTTCTTTCATTTTGCTGCCTGAAAGAAACTATTTCACCCCACATACATTGGGTATGTTGAATAGGACTCTGCTGTAGCAGGTGCTACAACACTGCACTGTTATTATCACACGCTATTGCAGTCACCGTCTCTTGCGCGTGCACTCTTTCACTAATGTTCACACACTGAGCTGCCTGAACCACACACATGAAAGTTATCCCACACAACTATTTCGTTAGTTTCAAAGCTGATATGCAATCAGAGCCCAAAATATGATTTAACGTTGTTCAGACCTTTGTTTATATTCCATGTCCTGTCTTCTCTGGCGCAGAAATAAGAATGTCATCTTGGTGTTACATAAGTGGTCAGTTGGAATCCAACATGCCCGTTCAGACTTTGGATATATATCTGATTCGGTACCAGATATGAATGTGAACTGAACCCCATCCAAAAATGTCAGATCCAATGTGAGTTGTGCTGTTCACGCTGTCAGAAATAAATTGGACACGGGTCACATTTGTGCGAAAAAAAATCGGATTTTACTACAGTGTAAGAGACCACCCCCTCATGCACAGCGACAGTTAGGTATCCATCTTGCATCATACCTGCACTGTGAGCTCTGCTGGGCAGCGAAGGCTCCAGAAATGTACATAATAAAAGTTACTGTGCCATCAAACAAGTCAGGAATAAAGAGTTTTAAGGTCAGAAAGTTACATTTGTGGCAGGACGAAGGAGGGCCCAGGCGGGATTCAATCCCCAGACTTCCAGGTGAGAGTCATGCATGCTAACCAGTCAGCCAAAGGGACACCCCAAGTAGCCAGGGCACATGAACACTCGGAGGCATAGTGACAGAACCGTCAACTGCCACACATAACATGACATTAATGCACAAGCATTAATGTCAATAACCTATTGTTGAAATGGCCCGGAAGAGGAAACGCCTAGATTCCAGAAAGTTCCGGAAAGCATGATAATCCCCTAAAGTAAATAAAAACAAAGTTAGGAAAATAACAATTGTGGCCTTGCTTTTCAATTACGTTCAACTGACACAGACCCTCTAAGTACAGAACACTTAACGACATAATGACGAGATAACAGAGACCTAGCTCGCACAAACAAATAGCCAACAAATATTTACCTCTTTAGCATCGTTGTAGATTTTTGGGATCACCTTTGTTGCAAAACAGGTGCAAAGCGGGCATTTGTAACGTGGCTCCGCGGCTGAGTATTTTATGGAAAGCCTTGTTCGCCGCTGAATAAAGGCCATTACACACCGGGGCCGATGCGAATAAACGGCACGAAATTGCGAATAATTCGGAGGTGAAATATCGACGTCTTTGTCTATACACACCTGCTCCGACGCGAAATTACGATGATGCTATAGAACAAACTCGCATCCGTTATTCCAGAGGAACGTGAGCACATGCAGCAGTGATGAAGGGAGAGGCGGCTGCAGGGAAACTCCTGGATGCTGAAAACAGCTGATCTCACCGTGGAGATGCCAAATGGGGATTTTAAATACAACACCTGTAGCTAATAACCTCAAATGGCTACAAAATGTAGGCAAAACACTGCTACTTCAGCTGTGACACCCCCCCACAGCCCCGTTTGCCAAACAAGAGTGCTGCCTGCAACACAAAGGTGATAACACCTGAGCCATAATGATGCAGTAACAGCGACCAAGCGACACCTCTCTCTTTTTCCTTTCTCTTTTTGCTTGCGACCAGCTCTGTGACGTCAGAGCGCCTTCTCTGATTGGTGGATTGCGCATCTGTCGGATGCGAATATTAAGAAAATCGACCCCAGTTCGAAAAAACAAACGTCGCAAAATCGCAAGACGAAATTTTGTCACTGATGTGAATGCTCCCGTTGACTTGATATTAATTTGATTAAAGCTTTTGCCGTGCGAATCTTTCGGACGAAATATTCGGAGTAGGTGTGTAAAGGCCTTAAGGCTGCAAATCCGTGCCAATGAATCAGCGTATTGCATGCGAGATCCGACAGGCTTTCTCAGAATTCCTGGGAAGTTTATTGATCATATTAAAGATGGTTCTCTTCTGCTGGGACAGGCGGCAGTGCGTTCTCCGTCTCAGGATGGAGTTGCTGTAGCATGTTTGTTGTATTACGAAGGTACTTAATTTTAGCCTTGCAAAGTTTGCAGATCGCAAATGTCTTGTTCAGAGTTTTGTTAAAGTTTTCATAACACCTAAGCGACTTCCAAATGTGTGAGCCATACCCAGGTGGAGAAACTGCAGGCTCTATAGCTGGAGCAGTAGCCATTCTTGTTGCGTGTCACTCGTTAAACCGTCTGGGCGGCGGCGGGGAGCGCGTCATGGTTCCTTCTACTTTTTTTATGGTTTTGTTTTCCGTGGAAAAGCATCATGGCAAATTAATCGATGCCAAATCATCAAATGACCCATCGTGATGCATCGATGAATTTCACGCAACACTATTTAAAATCATGCCTCAGTCTATCTCTGTCCTATAAATTTGTTGAAAATGATAAGTGAAGGCATTGACACCGATGACGTCATGACTTATCTACTTTCTGCTCCTTTGTTAGCTCTTATATCCAGATTCTTATTTCTCCACCAGTGCTCATAAAAGGAATACAGCTGAATTTCATCACCACTCAGCTCCTGCATCAACAGAGCACTACTTTCTCCCACTCTTGGCCTCACCTGAACCTCTTTAACATTGAAAACAAACAGAAAAAAACAAAAATATTAATATGTGCAGCACAACTGAGTGGATGCCAACAGTTATCAGTCTTTCTCTCCATCTGCTGCAGCCATGCCAGGCACTCAGTCTAGGTACCAGGTAATATGAAAAAGATGCTACTTATGAAAAAACCTCAAAGACAGCCCACTTGTGCGTTTCAGCAAACATATCACATTATTGTATTATTTCAGGGGGTCTATTTTTTTAATATTTCTTCTGTCTTGAGGTCTGGGGCTATTCATAAAATTTGGCCGGAGACCCAGATGCCAACAGTTAAAGATGCTTAAAGGGGATTTTAGAAGAGAAAAAAAGTTATGTATGAAAAACTTACCTACAGTTTTAAACAGTATTGGAATAAACAAGATCTGTACCTAAGATTAACGTATATAATTTTTTCATGTACATTCATTTATATAATTCATTTGCACAATTGCCAAACCATGGACATCTTTATACCTTATTCTATTTGTATTCCATGTATATATTGTAAACAATTCTTTCAAACATTTTTCTTCTTTTAATTTTTCTGTTGTTGTTTCTCTATCTTATCTTATTTTCTTTGTACTATGCAGCTGAAATAATCCACATAAAGACTTTCAAGGTGGTCCTTTGTTTCTTTTGATTATGTAACACCACATTGGGCTGCCTTATTAAATGTGTTATTTCAATAAATTTGCCTTGCATAGCACCACTAAATGGGATGTGAGTCACCATAATGTCTAGTCTGCCTTGGCGCCAACAGAAGAACCCATGGCTTATGTTGCCAATAGTGATCAAACAAATCACAAGCTTACAGAACATAGTGATCAGTAGAAATGATCAGAATAGAAGAAAAGCAATGTAACTACAATGTAGCAAGTAAATCTCACTTGAAGCCACTGAGATGCTGTTTGCATGGGCATTGACATGCTTGCCATTTCACTGACTATATAATATATATATATATGTATATATATATATATACACATATTTATGTATATGTATATACAACAAATCCTAAAAAACACAACTTGGGTTGTTCTTAACCCAAAGCTTGGGTGTCTATTGGACCAACCCAGCAGTAGTTAATTTGATCCAACAAAATGGGTTGCACATTTTAACCCAACTAGATGCATTACAGTACACTATTAATTCAGATGCTGGGCCTGTTATTAAAATGATGTTTTTTCTTTTCTTTTTTTAAAAATACAATGTTCAACCCTAATTGAAAATCTGGTCCCTGTGTCTAACCCAGGTGGTAAAATTTTAATATTACCATTACATTTTCTATTTTAACATTTTCCACTAAATAAATTTGATTATTTTAGTTAGTATATATTGTTATTTGAACATTGCAAGACGTTTTTAATCTATTTTTGTTAATTTTATCAGCACTATTATTTATTATTGTTTTAAAAGCATTTCTTTCCAGTACCTCTGTTCTCAGGTTCTACATATATCTGATATTGGCCATGCATTCAAGATATTAATGCAAAATGTACAATCGTGTGATTTTCTATTAAAGGACAAAAAGTATCAGTATTGATATCGGTATCGCTGAAAAAGTGCCATATGGTATCATGTCGACATGAAAGATTTCAGTATCACCCATCCCGATCACCAACTCATGCCTGATCTATCCCAAGGAGTTGTCTGATAATCTCCTTGTACTGTCCTTGACACTCATGGTGCCAACTTTAACATAATTGAACAGATTTTTCAACAACTTTGGCTAAATGTTAACATACAGGCAGTACAACACATAACTCAAATGTATAGTATTACAATCATAAAAAGGTTAAATTCCTGCTGCATTTGCGTTTCCCATGAGCCTTTGTGATCCAAATCCATTGAGCATTGAAAATAACCCCACCCCCTCTAATAGACACAAAAACAAACAAAACCAACCAAGCATAATTTAACTGTGTTTAATTCAATGTATAGTTCACAAAAATAATCCTGATAATAGCAGAGAAAGTTGTCTGTAAACAAAATGCTTAATAGTAATGTACAGTGTTGACTACAGGTTTCAGCAGTGAATGCTATGGCTCCCCAGGTCCTCCTAAAGTCGGGTCACGTCTTATTTTTCCCACTGCTGTGAGAAGTAAAAGGGGTTAACCCTGAAGCTAGCCTGCAATTTCAGTCGTGGAGGAATCATCTCCCCTGTGTCTCCTGACTACGGTCTGGGGATGGAAGTAGGAACAGTTAAATAATGTATCCATAAAAAATGACATTTGTATGAATTTTGTTTTTTTGGTTTTTTATTGACAGGCAACAGAGCTGATGACGATGCACAAATTGCACAAATTAATCTTAAATAGCATAAAACCCATAAAAGGTCTCATAAGACTGATAAGTCCAAAGTTAAAGTTAAAATTAAAAATTATACCTTGAAGCAAATCTTTATTAACAATAACTTCTTATGCTCTCCCAGCGACGATGAATTCATGACACAAATGTCCATCTTTATCTATAACAGAATGTATTATTTTAGCATTGCACTGGCTCGTTATCATATTAAGACTTACACAAAGTGCATCCACCCAAGCTATAAAACACACATCAAGTAATGACAAGTTTTCAGCATTATCAAAGGTAGTTCTTTAGGAATTAAGCCAAACAAAAAAAAAAATATTGCTTAAGTTTCTTATTGATTATATGAGATCTGAGAGCCCTGAACAAGTGAGAAATAATGTGAAGTTGATGCCACATTTTGTTGTAAAGAACAACTGACTTCAAAATCCTACAGTTAGTTTACAAAGCACTGAATGGTTTAGGGCCAAAATACATTCAGGACCTACTGGTTCCTGTAATAGTAATAGGCTCGTTCGACTTTGGCTATCTGCAGCGCAACTCGGCTGGAAGTGAGGGATTGTGGTCCTGGAATGTTGCATGCTGGTTAGAAACTTTGTCCGACTTCAGACTGCGCCTGCACTGCACCGGAAAACGTGACCAGACCACATGATCATCAAACATCGTGGGAGTCGTCCGTCTGCAGTCGGAGCGTGCAGTTCCTCCTCAGCAACTGCAGCTTTTGGACCTGCCTCCGCCGCCGCCGGAACCTGGTCCTGATTGGTTTCACCTCTCACTGACGGAAGCTCCGATTGTTGGACGGGACTGTCCCCCAGTAATAAATCCATTTAGGTGTTTTAAACAGGCTACAAAATCAGCCTTGGTGTTTCATATTGTAGTTAGGCTGATGTTCATAAACCTGGACAGACTGATTTATGAACAGACTGATATCTGACTGCAGCAACAGAGGAACACAAACGTGTTGCAGCCACAAGTTATTCTACTCAGATAAATATAAAGCTTAATAAGTTATACCAAAACTTTCACAAATCCTCTTCATAATTTGGATTTGATGGACTTATTGGTGTGTATCCACCTTTCCACTTGCTCCCCCTTATGTTATCCATGAGTAGGCTACCCAAATCCTTAATAAAAATAAAATAAAAAATATATAATATATAATATTTATTTCCAGCCCCATCTAGAAAAAATAAGTTTCTATTTCTTTATTTGTTTTTATATTATTCTTCAAGGCAAAGCATTTATGGTTTTCATATTTGATCCAGGACATTTACCAGATTACTGTCCTCTGTGTTTCACCTTAACAGGTAAACAACATTCAGTCTACTACAGTCCAGTACAAGTTCATGCAATCAGCGTCAACAACACGCTGTTTCAATACTCTGAAATCAGACTTGATCACATCTGCACAGCGTTCAGTAACTTTGAGCTCAATAAAGGCAAATGCCGCGAGATCCTCCGTTATTGCAGTCTTCACGTTGGCGAACTTGTCCAGCTGAGATGCGCTGCGTTTATGGTCCGCCCCCGAGACTCACGCAGCTCTCGTCTGACCATGAAGTCAGACGGTAGACAGACGCAGTCAATCCGAACGAGCCTAATATTATAAATTTACGATACATAATGTGCCTGCATATCACCATCATGTGACATAGAAACTAGAATCTGATATGCTACCACCATCATGTGACACAGAAGCTAGATTCTGATAGGCTACCACCATCATGTGACACAGAAGCTAGAATCTAATAGGCTACCACCATCATGTGACACAGAAGCTAGTATCTGATAGGCTACCATCATCATGTGACACAGAAACTAGAATCTGATAGGCTACCACCATCATGTGACACAGAAGCTAGTATCTGATAGGCTACCATCATCATGTGACACAGAAACTAGAATCTGATAGACTACCACCATCATGTGACACAGAAACTAGAATCTGATAGGCTACCACCATCATGTGACACAGAAACTAGAATCTGATAGGCTACCATCATCATGTGACACACAGCTTAAAGGTAGACTCCAAACTCCACCCACCATTTCTGTTTGCAAACAACAGTATTCAAACTGAGGCCCCTCCCTCTCAGGCTAATGGCCGCCTTGTTCTTCAAACTATTCAGCTTCAAACCTCTCCTTCAGAGCTCAGAAGTGGGTAAAAGCCAAACTAATATTAGCCCTGGTTTTCCAACTTGCATTATCTAAAGCTCTTACCTTTTCTTTGGTGCATCAGTCATTTTCTTTCTTTTTTTTTTCCTTCGAGAGTTTGAGTGACTGGCGTCTGCTCCAATCATGAGCTTATTCCCACACAGCGTCATGCCCTTAGCTCTGTCATTGGCTGGTGAAATAAACAGAAACGTCTAGACCACAACAAAAAAAGCTAAAGAGCGAATTACAGACAGGGGAGAGGGAGTTGCATTCAAATGCATCACTGCACGCGAATACTGTAGAGGCCCAAATGTACGGTTTGAGACGGATTTCACTTGCACAAGTCTAACATTTATTTTCAGGGGGGAAAACGTCGGACTCTACCTTTAAGTACAAGCACAGCACAACATGTAAAAAATAGCTTAATTTTGTTGCCCTGCTGGCTTTATTTCAAGAGGCAAAAACATCATTCAGCTTAGGCAGAATGCAAGCAGAACACAGAGCTGGCCCGTTATCTGCATACATGAAACAACAACATTAATTTGAAATATCATCATTGTCTCCAGGGAGCTTGTCACTAACGGTATAAAAAAATAAAGAGCCTAAATAAATAAATCATATCTAAAAAGCTGCTTTATCACAAATTACTTGTTTAAATTGGTAGCTTCTGTCTACTTTATCCATTTTCTCACTGTAATAGTTAAAGGCCCGCAATGGAACTTTTAGCAGTTTTCTAAGTGATGCGCACCCCATCGACAGCTAGACTAGCATCCATCTTGCATCGTACCTGTGCTGTGAGCTCCCTACAGTCAGTAAATGACAGTCTTGTGTTGACTCTTGTTCTGTCCCTTCCTCTCTTTCTTTACCTCTCTTTTTCTGGTAATGTTTCCTTGCGTTTCTTTGCTGAATCCTCCATGATGCGCGTTCAAAACACCTGCTGTATTCATATCTGGTTCATATCCGTTTGCTAGTAAGAGACGCAGTGCACAACCAATAGTCAGCTGCAACGTCACAGCCTCGTCCCGGATGAAAAATGCACATAGTGCAGTTTCTGAGCAGTCTCTGGCCAGCGAAGGCTTGAAAAACGCGCATAATGAATGTTGGTGTGCCATCAAAACAAATCAGAAACGCATATTTTTAAGGTCTAAAGGTAATGTTGTGTGTCTTTAACGTCAAGTGCGAAACAGAAATAAAAGTGTAGAGTAACAATTATTAATTTGACCACTTTCAATGATTTACTACATTTTCTTCCTGAAATCCACTTTTATTCCAACCCCCACCTGGGATCGGGAAAATCCTGTTTTTTGGATCAAAGTTTTCCAAATCCTACTGAAAAATTTGAACAACACATTGGCTACTAAGAATTTTATCCAGATCAAAACTACAGTTAGTTTGTGTGATCCAACTCCATCCAAGATTTCACAATCCTTCTTTCTGTTTTGAACAAGGAAGAAATCCTAAAATGCCTATAAGTAGTATACACTCTCTTTTGTGCACTCAGGAGCTTAATGATTGAGATCTTGGACATGATTAAAGTTGATCAGCCACACCTGCTTTCAATTGAAGACAACTGTGTACACTCAGTTGAATCAAGTGATGGGGAAAGTACAAATTTCAGAGTTATCCCAGTACCTTTTTGTGTTTGGACTAGTTAAGTTGTCTAGTTTGGCAGTAGTTGTCAGTGGCAATTTGCTGGCACTAATGGCTAAAATGATGTTTTTCTTGAAGTAAGTTTTCAGCTTGTTTGTTGGTTTTTAAGTTAACTGTACAAACTCAATACATGTGTTAATTTTTTTTTTCTAGATTGTTGCTCTTGTTCCTGCTAGCAGTTGGTGAAGTAAATGGTGAGTTTAATAAAATTTGGCAACTTGATGGGTTAAACATGAGTTTAAATGTATCCCCTACAGCTTTCAGTTTACCATCTGGTGTTGAAAATTGGGAGTTGGTGCCAGAACATTCTAGCTCAGTTGTCAACAAGCCTCTGCATCCTGTTGGCTACCCCACAGTAGGGGAAGAATTTTACCCTGGCTACCTGCCCAAGATTCCCCCCCAGCAGCCCAGCTACCCGCCCAAGGTGCCTCAGTACGAGCCCAAGATGCCTCCCCAGCAGCCCGGCTACCCGCCCAAGGTGCCTCAGTACGAGCCCAAGATGCCTCCCCAGCAGCCCGGCTACCCGCCCAATGTGCCTCAGTACGAGCCCAAGATTCCCCCCCAGCAGCCCGGCTACCCGCCCAAGGTGCCTCAGTACGAGCCCAAGATGCCTCCCCAGCAGCCCGGCTACCCGCCCAAGGTGCCTCAGTACGAGCCCAAGATGCCCCCCCAGCAGCCCGGCTACCCGCCCAAGGTGCCTCAGTACGAGCCCAAGATGCCCCCCAGCAGCCCGGCTACCCGCCCAAGGTGCCTCAGTACGAGCCCAAGATGCCCCCCCCAGCAGCCCGGCTACCCGCCCAAGGTGCCTCAGTACGAGCCCAAGATGCCCCCCCAGCAGCCCGGCTACCCGCCCAAGGTGCCTCAGTACGAGCCCAAGATGCCTCCCCAGCAGCCCGGCTACCCGCCCAAGGTGCCTCAGTACGAGCCCAAGATGCCTCCCCAGCAGCCCGGCTACCCGCCCAAGGTGCCTCAGTACGAGCCCAAGATGCCTCCCCAGCAGCCCGGCTACCCGCCCAAGGTGCCTCAGTACGAGCCCAAGATGCCTCCCCAGCAGCCCGGCTACCCGCCCAAGGTGCCTCAGTACGAGCCCAAGATGCCCCCCCAGCAGCCCGGCTACCCGCCCAAGGTGCCTCAGTACGAGCCCAAGATGCCCCCCCAGCAGCCCGGCTACCCGCCCAAGGTGCCTCAGTACGAGCCCAAGATGCCCCCCCAGCAGCCCGGCTACCCGCCCAAGGTGCCTCAGTACGAGCCCAAGATGCCCCCCCAGCAGCCCGGCTACCCGCCCAAGGTGCCTCAGTACGAGCCCAAGATGCCCCCCCAGCAGCCCGGCTACCCGCCCAAGGTGCCTCAGTACGAGCCCAAGATGCCCCCCCAGCAGCCCGGCTACCCGCCCAAGGTGCCTCAGTACGAGCCCAAGATGCCTCCCCAGCAGCCCGGCTACCCGCCCAAGGTGCCTCAGTACGAGCCCAAGATGCCCCCCCAGCAGCCCGGCTACCCGCCCAAGGTGCCTCAGTACGAGCCCAAGATGCCCCCCAGCAGCCCGGCTACCCGCCCAAGGTGCCTCAGTACGAGCCCAAGATGCCCCCCCAGCAGCCCGGCTACCCGCCCAAGGTGCCTCAGTACGAGCCCAAGATGCCCCCCCAGCAGCCCGGCTACCCGCCCAAGGTGCCTCAGTACGAGCCCAAGATGCCCCCCCAGCAGCCCGGCTACCCGCCCAAGGTGCCTCAGTACGAGCCCAAGATGCCCCCCCAGCAGCCCGGCTACCCGCCCAAGGTGCCTCAGTACGAGCCCAAGATGCCCCCCCAGCAGCCCGGCTACCCGCTCAAGGTGCCTCAGTACGAGCCCAAGATGCCTCCCCAGCAGCCCGGCTACCCGCCCAAGGTGCCTCAGTACGAGCCCAAGATGCCTCCCCAGCAGCCCGGCTACCCGCCCAAGGTGCCTCAGTACGAGCCCAAGATGCCTCCCCAGCAGCCCGGCTACCCGCCCAAGGTGCCTCAGTACGAGCCCAAGATGCCCCCCCAGCAGCCCGGCTACAAGACCAGAGAAGCTTTCTTCAAGGTGCCCTATACACGACCCATGTCTAAACATAGGGTGCCAAAGAAGCGGCGTAACTAGACGAAGCAAGTTCAGGTCAGGCCCTTGTAGATTCTTTGTTTCAGTGTTCATTATGTTTGACTTATATTTCTTTCTTTCTTGTTTTAGGAACACCAATGCAGTGACCCCATTGACCTTTGCATTAAAGCTGACTTGTATTTGGAATTTTCTTGTGTTAATGGATTTCCAGCTGGTGCTCATTTGCTGTTCCTGCAATCATGGTGTTGCACCATCTTGCTGAACTTTGACATGCCAACTGTAGGTTTAAGTCAGATTTTGTTCCAGGGCATAACCCTGGACTAGGGGATTAACTAAAAGAATTCTCTTCAACTGAACATGGCAAATGACTGCAGGTTGTATACTAGATGGGGGGGGGTCTTTGTACACTGATCCTAGGGAACAAAACTGCTTCTCTGTAAAACCAGAGCAGCTTTCTTGACATTTAAGGCCTCATCAATGTTCTCTGGAATTGAACCAGGCGTTTCCTGGCAGAACATGGTTGCCAAACCCCAGATCAGTATCTTGCAACTGAGCAAGCTCTTCACAGGAACATTATCTGCCAAATCGGAATGAGACCCCTCCCCTATAACCACTCACAAATGTGTGGCATTTTATGGTGTGAGCTGTCTAAAGCTGGGAATGAATTCAGTGGCAGGGAAATGGATTTTTGGCACAAGGGCAGCATACTGCTTTTGTATTGTCCAGGATGGTGACTTGGTGATGGGCTACCTAAAGCCTCCTGAACAACCAAGGCTTTCCAGCCCTTTGGTATGGCAAAAGGCTCATACTGGGGACCTTCATTTCTTCTGACTAGTGTCCAAATGGGTCCACAGCAGGTTGAACTTTGCACTCAATGTCAGTAGTGCATATGACCAAAGGATTTCATCAGTATCCAGCACATGCTAAGTGCATTATGACTTAAGTATGTGATTTAAAAGAAATTGTGGTGGGGTAAACAGGAAGTCAAAAGTGGGATTTGATCCAGATACTCCAGGTAAAAGGCAATTCATCTAGATGCATCACTGCATGATCAATTCAACACAAAATGACAGCATTTCCTGTCATATTTGTTATACATTTACTTTTATAACAATTCTGTTGCATGTTGTGCTTGTGGAACTCCATGGTATGAGGTGACATGGGGCTGAAATCTCTTTACTGAAGAATGGGAGCTTCAGTGTTGTGACTTTACGTAAATGAGAAACTAATTTCTGTGCCCAGTATGTCAGTATCTGTTTTTTGAACATTTCTTAGGTTGAGCATCACATCTGCATGAGACCTTGTTTGCATTGGTCACGTGAGTCCCATGATAAGAACCTTTTATGTCCCACAATTGGGGAAATGTGGGTGTGTACAACAGTTCACCTCTCCCATTGTTCCATTTAGAGACACTGGTAAAATGGCAGCCTCCATGTATGTGAATCCCCCAGCAAGTAGATAAATGAGTCAGAAAATAAACGTATCACAGCTGTTCTAGTGACACATTTACACCAACAGACACGGTATTGTCTACACGGTATAAAATTTTCTGCCATGGACCTTTAGTGTTTTTTTTTGTTTTTTTTTTACACACTGCACCTAAGTATTTGACTTAATCATTACGGTTTAAAAATTGTGGTGGTGCACAGTAGATGGGAAGATAAGGTTGGGATTCAGTCCAGACTGCCAAGTAAAGGCAGGTACACACTACAGGAAAATCAGCCCGATTTATGTCCCGATCTTCCCCTTGCGATCAAAGCCAGCAAAGGTCCGATTGTCAGATGTTTGCAAAAAACATTGCATCTGATCTTCTCATGGTGTGATGTGTGTTCGAGTGATTTTGTTCGATCCGCTCGGAAGGCCTCGGAAGGAGAGATCGTAGATAATGAACATGTTTAATATTTGCAACTAGAAATCCTGGTGTGTGCGGTGTTCCCAGAGGACCCGAACACGCACAGTGTTCACAGCTGTGCAAAATCAAAAACACTGCTCTATAGGGAAATCACGTGGAGGCTCCCGGAACAACAGCCAATCAAAACGCAAGAGCTAACAGCTGACTGACGGAAAAGGAAGTAAACACAAAGAGCACATGGCCATTGGCTCACAGCCCTGCTCTCCAAGCTATCAAATGTTTGTGGCCATTTTTATTCACCTCCAACTCGCAGTCATACAGCCACATTCCTATTACTGTGACTTTTTCCACAATGTTTTCTTTTCTATTTATGCGTGTTTTTTTTTCCCCACAATGTAAGAGGCTGAAAAGTCCGCTACGTTTGTTTATGCTGAAGTCTTGCCGCGAAGTCTCGTCATGAAGTCTCGTTTGATATCGCGAGATTTGGGATGTTGACAGTGAAGGAGCCGATTCTCTGCTGATGAATCAGTTAGTGTGGGGTGTTCTCCATCGTGTACACCCCACACTATATGATCAGGAGAGGCTAATCTTGTGTGATTCTTCTTTTGTAATCATCAAGTGTGTGGTCTCTACTGTACATCTATGAAGGTCTCAGGAATCCTGTCGTGTGTACCTAGCTTAAGTCAGTGTTCACCACTGTGCTACAGAGACACACCAACATAGTTTTGTGATGTACCTGACACAGGATGGCATTTCCCTTTGTATTTATTTTTACCAGGCATTAATTGTTATGGTGAAAATTGTCTATGTTGAGTGCACTGCTTATGGAACTCCATGCATGAGGTGACATGGGGCTAAAATCTGTTTATTGAGGGATAGGAGCTTCTTCAGTGTTAGGGTTGGTGACTTTTTAATGCAAATGATCTTCAAAAAATGATCTCTGTCATAGTGCAAAGGAAGAAAGCCCATTGAAGAGGTGGAGGGATGAAAGGCAAATATCCAAGTAATACGTAACTGAACGAAGTACAA